>WBNQ01031625.1:0-14188 GCA_013401375.1 Spizella passerina | reverse complement strand
TGAAAAGCACACACCCAAATATTGCTGTAGGTTGGTGTCCTGCTCTTCTGCAGGGTTGTAGGGGAATGACAGCTGGATCTAATCTTCAGCACACAGGATTTTGGAGGAAGCTACTGGCAAATTCCTTCCTTTATGTACCAGTGACCAGAGATTGTCCTAGCAAGTCAGCTTGCTTCTGTCCACACCCCATGATGGTTGCACATTTGTGGGGGGATGTGTTGGACTGGAGCATGACACAATTCCCACCTTAGAAGTATTGAAACCTTCTTAAGTGGTTTGTATAGTTTAGTATTTAAAATGTTGGCTTGGTCTGTTCTGAGACTTCTACCACAAATGCCTTCTTGAGGAATTGAGAAAATGGGACTCTTATGAAGCTGTTACAGAGCCTGTGGTAATGGTGAGGGAGAGGATGGAATAAGCAGANTTAGGTTAATATCCCTTCATGTTTCACTTACCTCAATCTTTGTTTAACTATATTTGGAAGTATATTTCAGTTTCTTACCCCTGAGAGCTTTGCTCCAGTAAAGACAAAATTTTTCTTTAAAGCAGACGTGTTTTTAGGACTTCAGCCTCTGTCACAAGTTTTAAATTATGTAATTCATTGTGCAGTGATTTGTGGGGAAGCAATGTCACAAGATCTTGGTTGTGTTCAGTATCAGAGCAGATCTGATCAGTTTATGCTGGCACATTTGGCAAATTACCGTGAAATACTGTAGTAGGTTTCCCCTCTAATACTTTACAGCTTCTGTAGTGTGAGGATCTTCATGACTGAATCCAAAGAACCAACAGCTTCTAAGGATGCCTCCCTGAGTAGTTTTTGTAATTTTTATTCTCTCAGTGTACTTACTGTTCAGTAGCACATGTTGTAATGACAGTGGTTGGAAGATGGAGTGATGCTGGGAGTTGTGTTCTGTGCTCAGAATTATTTCAGTGGAGTTACACAACACAACTTTAATGGTGTTACATTAGCAATTACTGCTGCTTGTGTTCTTGTGGGAGTGTCCAGTCTCATGATTCTCACTCTTGTGTTTCTCTCTGCCCAGTTTCATATATCTCACTTATCTTGAAGTCATCCTTCAAATACTTCTTTAGGGAATCAGAAAGTGTCCCATTTCTTTCAATATATTTCTTTTACAAATGCCTTCTTTGATTTAATGCAATTAAAGTCATGCAGCAACACATAAATTGTGCTTATTGTGTCAAATCCTGCTTTCCTGTTTATCCATGAAGTGGTGGAGGGTAAGAACAACAAATATAATTTGGGTTTTGTGCAGCTGAACTATGAGAGTGATTTCCTTCTGGCTTGTTCGTGTGCATTCAGAGGCTCTGAGTTTCATTTTTCAGTCACCCAGATTAGGTATCAGGATCCTGAAGGAAGGAACTGTGTCATCTCTTGTTCATCCTGTGCATGGAGTCCAGCTGCCTCTCAGAATATTGTCTGCAGGAGCTTCTGGCTGTGCCCGTGTTTTTCACCTTCCTGAGGTTCATAACTTATGTCACTAACATCCGCTCTGCCCACAATGACATTTAGAAATAGGATAGGAAAGAGTGAAATGGATCTCTCTGATACAACCCAATGAGAAAAAGAGCTATAATGAAACACAGTGCTTTCATTTTTCAAGCTGAAGTGCTAGAAAACATAGCTAACACAACAATTTAAAAACCTCCAAAATAATAACTCTCCTTCCGAGTTGTTTTGAACTTCAAAAGTGTCTTTGAAAATCTTACCCTATTATTGCCTGTGGAAGAACACTTCTAAAATATGGCTTGAGGGTTTGGCTTTTTTGTTTTTTGAGAATTTAGCCAGCATCTAAGGTGTCATTCAACTTCTCTGGAAAGTGAAACTATGTTCCTTAATCTCACTTTTTCTTGCATTGCACCTTCATCCAACATCTCCCTCTCCTTTATGTCCAACACTGATGCTAAGTCTTCTGTAAGTGTAGCTTTTTGGAGTTAACAGAATGTGCCTGGGAAATGGGAAAATTCAAAGAAAAGGACATGAGGCTTAGCACACTAAGCTCATCTTCTCCCTCTTGGTGGCCCCTGGAACGGCTTCCTAGTATTTTAGATTGTTGTGACCTGTTGTAGAGTCCAGGATATTTTAGAGAACACAGAACTCTGTTTCCCCAGAGAGGTATAGATAAACAGGTCTAGAAATTTCACATGAAAAGCACACACCCAAATATTGCTGTAGGTTGGTGTCCTGCTCTTCTGCAGGGTTGTAGGGGAATGACAGCTGGATCTAATCTTCAGCACACAGGATTTTGGAGGAAGCTACTGGCAAATTCCTTCCTTTATGTACCAGTGACCAGAGATTGTCCTAGCAAGTCAGCTTGCTTCTGTCCACACCCCATAATGGTTGCACATTTGTGGGGGGATGTGTTGGACTGGAGCATGACACAATTCCCACCTTAGAAGTATTGAAACCTTCTTAAGTGGTTTGTATAGTTTAGTATTTAAAATGTTGGCTTGGTCTGTTCTGAGACTTCTACCACAAATGCCTTCTTGAGGAATTGAGAAAATGGGACTCTTATGAAGCTGTTACAGAGCCTGTGGTAATGGTGAGGGAGAGGATGGAATAAGCAGAGAGCCCTTCCCTTCCCTTCCCTTCCCTTCCCTTCCCTTCCCTTCCCTCCTGTAAGGTTCTGAACCTGCTGCTCAGGTGTTCCTGCCTGGTGTGCTTCTAGAAACGCCTCTTTATCTTCACTGACATCTGTGTTCAAATCTTTTACCTTCCCTGAGATATTTGTCCAAAACATTTTTCTCCAAAACAGGTGCTGGCCAGGCTGCCTGGGCTTCCTGTGTGTGGATATGAGCCTTGCATGGAGCAACATGGCATTTTCAGTTGCAGACACCCTGGTTCAACAGCATCCTCTCTCCCAGCCTCTTTATAGCATGGGAACATGTGCATGTGTGCTGTGAAGGATTTAGTCTGCTGCACAAATACAGCTCCTCTTGCTGCAGAACTAAATTCAATTGAATGCAGAACCTTAATTTTGTTGATTTTGCCTAATATTTTTTCCTTTAATTTTTTATAGTTCAGTGCAGAAAGAAAAAATAGAATTAGTTGGGTTCCACAACTTGTCCTGTGGCAGCTGCCTGAAGGCCAGTACACTGGCTGTATATACATGTTACTTGTTTTCTGTTAAAAACTTACTTCAATAAACATCACAAAATAAAACGAGGATTTGATGGGTAATCAAGTTCTTATCAATGTTTCCCTTAACTTGTACTTAGGCAAGCATTCCATGTGTGTCTGCACTCACTGATGCCCCTTTCCACTTAGGTTCCCCCCTCAAAAACCACAAATGTTGAAAGTCCTGACCCACTTTTGTAGAAACCTTTGTGGAACAGGTTATTCCGTCTAATCTGCTTGTGCCATACCGTTGAGTCTCTTTACAGGAATCATGTCCTATTCTCTCGTCCCTTCATGTGGCTTCAGAACCAAATCAATGCTCTCTAAAGATTTTCTTACAGGCTCAAAACTTATCTTTTGCATCTTCAGGACTTTTCTTACACTGCTGGCCTGGTTGGTAGTAAATGGGAAAACACATTTATCTTCCTTGAAATGAAACTGATACTCTTGGATTATGTGCATTTCCATACCATTTCCTGCTTTTCAGGTGCAACTTCTTTGGTTTAGTTAGCAAATAGAATTCAGTCCCTCACCCTGTGCAGAACCAAAGCTGGTTTTTTTTTAGGAGCTTGGCTAAATAGGAGTGAATTCTGGTTCTGAAACTTGTTTAGATGGGAAATAGATGGTGAGCCGTGTTCTTCTTTGGTGAGTTGTTGGTATTGGAGTTAGAGGTCTTGTGAAGCCCTGTGAGAAGAATGTTGGTCTCATAGATTTCTTTAAATACAGGAGGAAACTCATGTTTGATCACACAAGTCAGTGCCTGTGGAGATTGTTGAGAGGGTTCTGAAGGGCTTCTCTGAGCACTTTTTTGTCTCAGTATTCCACTGGCAAGTGAAGGGTGTTGCTGTGGGGAGAAAGAGAAGAGCTGAGGTTCCTTTATCTGTGATTAGGAGAGTTCTGTGGTCTTGTTCAGAGCATGATAGGAAGGAATGTTTGCTTTCTCATTTATATTGGAAAACAGTGGCTGTTCCAATAAAATTGAAAGTTTCCATCTCATCTGTAAATGAATTTTCATGGTCATTTTCTTCTGCTGGGGAGTTGTCTAATTTCTCTTTCTTTGTGCATGCTGTAGCCTCCTGATCTTAGTATTTATAGGTATGTTCACATCTGTTCTTTCATCTTTGGCTTGTATCTATGTTATAAAGTTTTGCTTTACCTTTTTTACCCCCTGATTTTTATTGCTGCTTAAGGTTTTTCCCCTCTTTCCTTTTTCTCTTCTATCCTATGAGAAAAAAATGGCTCTCACATGCCTCTCCTTACAGCTTCCTGCCTTAAATTTAACTTAACTTTAGAAGACCTCCCCTTTGTCACTCCATACAACCTCTTCTGAAAATCCCCCGTGTGTGTCAGAAGCCACTCACTTTACCAGAATTTAGGTGCTTTTCCTGGTATCTACCTTCAGAGATGACCTTAACAATTAGACCAGAACAGTGTAGTCAGAGATTAATTGTGTAGGCTTTCAGAATGTGTTCATATACAGCAAATAAATATCTTCAAGCTTACCTGATCCTTATCACAGTCCCTGCTGTAAGTTCAGCATTCTGATAGTTTGGCTTCTTCAGACTGAAAATGTAATACTCACTTAATTACTGTTGGTTTTTTTTGGAATGCTGCAAAAACTCTTGACTTTCCCAGAGACTGAAAAAATGCACCTGTTTGTGTTTCATTTAGCAAATCTTGATTTAAAAGAATGAATGCAGCAGCAGAACTCTGTCAAGTGAGAAATGAACTAAACTTGTACCTGACTGCACCTTGCATAGGTCATCCGGAAAGGCTGGCTCACCATCAACAACATTGGCATCATGAAAGGAGGCTCCAAGGAATACTGGTTTGTCCTGACTGCAGAGAGCTTGTCCTGGTATAAAGATGATGAGGTAAGGAATGAAGAACTTTTTTTTCTATTGGGGAAAACGCCAGTATTAATACAGTATTCTGATATCAACTTGAAATATTTTATCACTTTGTATAAACTTGAATGGAGAGATTGTTTTAAGGTTTTAGCTGTGTTCTTTAAATTTCTGGTTTGATTCATGGAGAATGCTGACTGCCTAAGACTTCTGTTGAAATGCTGACAACAAACACAGGGTGTGGT
Source organism: Spizella passerina (assembly GCA_013401375.1). Classification (NCBI taxonomy): domain Eukaryota; kingdom Metazoa; phylum Chordata; class Aves; order Passeriformes; family Passerellidae; genus Spizella; species Spizella passerina. Next base: position 8,960 of record WBNQ01031625.1, on the reverse strand, counting down.
GTGGAGTATTTTTGTTTGTTTTACTTTTTTCTTCTCTTCCTGTGATTTCCACACATTTTTTAAAGAAAGAAAAAAAATATCTCAGGATGTTTTGAAATACTCTGCTTATTGTCCTGTCCTTGCTTTGGTTACTCTTGAACATCTACGGCAAGTTGATCATAAATTGTCTGAGTAAATTTACTTCTGAAAGTAACTACAGCAATTGATTTAATGAAAACAGCTGTTCTCATCTGAGAGGATGAAAAGTCCATCTGCAGAGTTCTCTAGCTGGTTGGTGTGGATTTTCAAATTTGACAAAAAATGCACCTTCTTGGGTGATCAGTAAATCTGAGGTGAGTGATACGGAAATGAAGAAAAGGACATCCTCATTGCTCTCTTTGAATATATTGTTAGGCAGCTTGTCTGTTCTGTTTGATGACTTTTTCAACTGTGTGTATAATGATACATTTTATCCAAGACTCCAGCAGTATTTTGAAGGTTAAAACAGGAATATGTGTGCCATCAGATTTATGGTAAAGCCTTTGTGAGTTTTTTAAGGTTTATGTTGGTTTTTGTAGAAAAATGGGGCTACATTTAAAAAAAACCCTATTATTTCCTATTTGGGTTGTCCCCCCCAAAAAAAATTAAATGTTTTTAGTAAGAAATTATTGATTTTTAGGGTGAACCAGTTCAATGGATGGAAGAAGCACAGGTAAAGAGAAAGCTTTAAATGAGCTCTAAAGCATGACTCAATCTTTTCATCTTATTCTAAGTAATTATCAAAACACTGGTTGATCCCAACAAAGCAGGTTGATGGAGACTGTGCACATTCATGTTCTCTTTAAACTACCATGGATTTTACTGCAGTGGATTCTCTGGAAGCCCTGGGGACAGGGCCTGCAGAGCCAAAGGCAGAGTGCTGCAAATCCAGGATGTGGAACTCCTTCAGTAATGCTGCTGGGGGTGGGAACTGTGCTCAGAAATAATTTTTCCCCCATTCTGTAGCCATTTCAGGATACACCTTAAGGCAGAGGGACAATTTAGGTTAATCTTGAGGATTTTGCCCCTTGCCCTTTTATTTAAGTTTTAAAAGGATTCAAATTTAGTGTAACAGGAAAACCAGGGCGTGTCAGGCAGAGGGGAGGAGCCAAGGGACAGGTGTCCAGAGTGGAAATTTTACTCTCAGATTGCTGAAATAGAATTTGAAAAAAATGCAAAAGTGACTTCATAAATTTGATAATTTGAAACTGTTGGTTTTTGTGATCTGCTTTGAAGTTACTCAAACCAGCTTTCTTAGGTAAGATACAGACAACTGTAACTAAAACAAGCAATGTGGCAAAACTAACACTCCTGCTGTGTTTTATCTCAAGCAGTTGGAGGTGCATCCAAGATGAGCTGTGGTGCTACTTTTAGGTAGTTTTGGTGTTGTTTTTTTAAATCTGATTTTTGTTTAGTGGGAGATATAAAAATTCCTGAAAATCCTAAAGGTGGATCTTGTGCTGTGCAACTTTAAAAAGAAAGAGTTTTGACAATCTGCTGGGGAGAGTCACCTGGGAAGCTCATGAAAGTACTCAGAAAGAAGTGGCCACTGTGTGATTTCCATATGCATATTTTAAGATAATGTCTCTTAATTGCCAAACAGTTATGTTTTGAGAGTCATGAAAATGTCAGTAGTTAATTCAGGCCATGGGAGATCACTTAGGGATTTCTTAGAGTGGTAAGCAAATAATTGCATAGGATAATAGCAGAGTACTATTCCATGCTCTGCTGGTGAAAGAAGTTGCTCCTTAAATACAGATTAGCTGTATAATTTGATTTTTCTGTCTTGGAAAAGAGTTTAAAAAGTTATGATTTTTTGTTTGTTTGTTTTTGTTTTTTGGGGTTTTTTGTTGGTTTTTTGTTGTACTGGACCTTCTCAGTAAGACTGAAAAATCAGTAAGGCTCATCGGCTGCTGGCTGCAGTGGGTGTGTGGGGGTGAGATGTGCAGTCTGGTCATGTGACCCTGTGTTTGTGTGTCTGGCTGTGCCCTGCGAGGTCGTGGGGAGTTCAGAGCCCCCAGCCCTGCTCAGGCTGCCTTTCCCTGGTTCAGAACCCCCAGCCCCTATTCAGGCTGCCTTTCCCTGGCTCAGAACCCCAGCCCTGCTCAGGCTGCCTTTCCCTGGCTCAGAACCCCAGCCCCTATTTCAGGCTGCCTTTCCCTGGTTCAGAGCCCCAGCCCCTATTTCAGGCTGCCTTTCCCTGGTTCAGAGCCTCCAGCCCCTATTCAGGCTGCCTTTCCCTGGCCTGCAGCCTTCCCTTGGAAGCTGGGGAAGGTGCAGGGTCAGCTCTCACCTGGCCTCCCTTGGCATTCTCAGGAGTTTGTGCCCTCTGTGCCTGTAGCCAGTGCTGCAGCAGCTGTGTACCAGAGAGCTCTGACAATGTGCTTTGCAAAGCTCCAGTGCCTGCTGGGGCCTCCGGGGCTGTGTACCCCCTCTAGTGTAAGCTGAGCCTGGTTTTTAGTCTGGAATTTGCTCTGAGATCAAAATCACTGGTGGTGGCTCGTTAGTGCCATTAGAAGGATGTAAATTCCTTTGTGAGTTGCAGCTTTATAAGTGATAAATCCACAGTGCACTGTATTTGGAATCGAGTTGCTATGCCAAAAGATTCCAGATTTTCCTGTATGATATCAATATTAGAGAAGAAACTATTGGTTTCTTCACACAGTTTTGTTTGTCAAACATACACCAGGATTTTATTCCTGATGAGAGGAATTCTGTGCCTAAGAATGCATTTTTAGACTTGCAGTTCTGGAAATGCCAGGTTGGTGTTTGAACGTGTGCTTAGAGAAGTTACAGTATTGGTTCTGGGAGAACTGAAGTGGATTAGTTTCTGATCCTGCATGCAGTTGCTTCTGTTTGTAACTTTGCTGTGTGACCAGTACCATGACTTTGTGCTTTTCTACTTAAAAACCAAGCAAGGAAAGTGCTGTGTACTGACTTGGAGGCTGCTGTAAACAAGTGCAAGATCAGCACACTCTGTGACCTCACAAATACAGATTTACTATGAAATAAATAAGTATTTATGTAAGAGTATTCCGTGTAATCCTAGCTTAAGTATTATAAGGCACACCTACACACACAAATTATTAAATCTGAGCATTTTAGCTCTCTGTTGTTGCTGTTTTGTTAAGTAGCAGTCACTAAGGTCCCTTTGAGAGTCAACCTGCAAATCTGAAGTTTGTGAATTAGCCACTTCTGCATTAGGATGAAATGGACTTTAGGAATGTGGAATGTCATTTTAGCTTGTGTATAAAAAAACCTCATCACTGTAAAGATATGGATGCCATTTGTGAAGTGGTGTAACATTGTTCCAGGGCACGGTCATAGAATGTGATTTTATTATTCTTTCTAATGCATCCAGAGATTTCACTGGCATTATTGCTGTGTAAAGGATGCTAAGCTGGACTCTAGGATTAGAATTTCTAAAAATGTGAAATTTACATTGATGGGAAATAAAATCTCCTGTAGTCTTATTTTCAAAGAAAATATTTCCATTCTGTTTCAATATTAAATGATATTATTGTCAACTTCCAGTGATGGATGCAGTTTGTATTATAATTTCACAGTTTGTTCCCAGTTGTAAAATTATGTGAGATTTGAGAGCGAACTTACAAAAATCAGGGAGGAGGTGAGAGAGTGGAAAGGGGAGAAGTTCCTCTAAGGTCTGACATTGTGTGTGTTTACAGAATGAGCTTGCCACACAACAAGCTGCTCTTGGCTTCTGCCAGGGAGTTTTATACAGCAGGAATCGAGCGATGCCTGGGAAGCGAACGGGAGGACAGAACATCCGGAGGTGCCGCGGGTAAATCCAACGTACTGTTAGTGAGCTCCTGAGAACAGCTAGGAAAAGAGTACTATAGGAAGCACAGTAAGAATTTCAGCAGTGGGTTTTATTGTACTTGACAGGCAGTGCTGCTGTGACTCTGGGCTTGGTGACTGAGCGGCCGTGTGAGGTCCAGAGGACTCCTGGCTGGAGCTGGTGCTGCAGACGCTCTGGGCTCTCAGAGCAGGGTCCCACTGGTGGCTGTCCCTCAGGCTGGGTTGTCATGCGACTGCCTGTCTGTGCCTGCTGTACAGGTGAGAGGATGTTCTGCACAGCAAGTGTAGACAGGCAGACACATGACAACTCCGTCCAGCCAGTCCCTTGGAGCCATCGCCGCTGCTGTGCAACGCTTTGTGCCAGTCCACTTTGGGGGGTGTTTGTTAGGGGAGCACACAAAACAGAATTCAACTTTAAAACATTGGCAGCTGCAGAACAAGAACAGAACTTGATTTTATTCAGAAAAGAAGCTTGGTACATGAGTTATCATTGTGCTGACACATATCAGGGATGTGATTTCAACAGACTGCTCACGCTGAATGTTTGGAAAAGCAAAAAGAACCGAAGCCGTGGTTTATTTTATATGCGATTCGTGCAGGGTTTTGCCTGCGTGTTGTACTCACACATAGTAATTTAACCAGATGTTTTCACTCTTCATGGAAGCACAGAAATACTGAAGTTCAAGATAAAGGATATGTTTATACAGTGCATATTTTCTAGGAGCAGATAAGTACAATAATCTGGGATGTTAAAAATAAAAATCCTTCTGTATAAATGGAGGCTGCAACTTGCACATTAACCCCATTGTAGGGAATGTGCTGGAAAGAAAACTGGATTTTTTTACTAACATGTAATAGCTGTACATGTATTATATTCCTTTTAGTATTTTGGTTTGCAAGTTATTTAAATTTTCCTTTGTCTCAAAATCTGTACTTTCTGACAAAATAAATTAACCTCTTAAAACTTCAGTAGGTTTTTTTCAGTCAAATACAGACCATACTAGAGATCAAAAGCATGCAAATAGCATCATTTCACATCACAAGATGTGCTGCTTTGCTGAATTTTCTATATACCCTGTCCCTACACACAGTGTCTGTAACCCAACTTCACAGTGACATTTGCAACATTTCTGGGGTATTGTTTCAGAAGATATAAAACCCATTGGAATCTTAAAGGGGGAAAAGAATAATTGTATTAATTTTCTCTGCAGATTAAATGTTTCTGGTTTGTAATAGTGTTCTTGAATCTCTGTTGCTCTCTAGTGCCACCATAGGTAAGCAACAAAGCTGTGCTTTCAAACCTATTCAGAATACAATTTTAAATCCAGCCTGAAAACTGATTATAAATTACCAGAGATTAAAGGTGGGGATAGTCCTGAGGTTTTATATTAAAATAATAATAAGTCAATATGTAATTATTCAGATGTTCTGTCTCTAATAATTTTGCTGTGAAGAATAATATGCATTTCTGTTAATATACAAATTGACTATACAAGTTAAATTTATCAATTATATGAATGAAATTTTCATTGAACTTAACAAGGTGGAATAAGGTGTCTTAAATAAATGAATCAACCACAAAAATGGCTAACTAATTCAGAGATGAAAAATTAATTTCAGTACATTAAATACTTTGTCTTTATAAAATGCTTACTTAAATTTTTATAGCTAAAAGTAAAATTGTAAGGGTATGCTTTAACTTGCCATTTCTTCCTGCCTGCTTTACCATTTTGAAGAAAAACAGAAGTGGAAAATTAGAAGTATTTTTAAAATAGATATAATACACTGATTGTTTTATAGATTTAATCAGATTTAACTCCTGCATTTAGTTGCTAAAGAAATGAAAAATCTTTCATCTGGAAGAAAATTAGGTCTGACTTTCTGTTTTATGGATGCTTCTTGAAATAACAGAATTGTACAGTCAAAATTGTTGGCAACCTATAGTACAGAATATTGGAGCAGCAGAAGTATGGATTTTCTAAAATAGGTTTTCAGTTAACAACTGTCAGGGAGGTTGTGCTGGGAGGAAAATCGCAAGTGGAAACTTTGTGCCGTCTTTCTAATAACTGTACCCAAGGAGAATTCATCAAAGAATCAGCAAAAAGCTTTACATCTCAACAGAGGCAAGTTTGTTTTCCCTTCAGTTAATTCATTGGGTGCTGCTAGACATGACTAGATGGATATCTCCACTTGATTTTTAGTTAAAAACTAAAATTCCTTGAAATTGTAGTTAACTTGCTTAAAGGGCTTAACATTTTTGTGTGCTATGTCTGGTTGACATACTAAGTCAGTAAAGGACTATTTTAGAATATTCATAACAAAAAAAATATCTTAGAATATTCATAACAAAAAAAATAATCTCATGACTGCCAATATTATATTTACAGAAACTTATGTTAAGGAGCTGACTTTAAATATTGAATTGAGATATGAATTCCCTCCAGTAGTGATCAGGACTCTTTATTTAAAGGAAGGCTGTTATTTTTAGATACTGCTTTGCAGTGCTGTGTAAAATGCAGTACAGAACTACAGTAGAATAATTCAGAAAAGTTTCATTCTTAACTCTGGCATTTCCTGTCTTTTTGTAGGTTTAAACCTGACCCTTAATACTATTTCAATTAAGACTTTTTTTTTCCTAAATAAATACAGTTCAGGAAACAAAGTCTTTTACAAGTAAAAGTAAAGTTATGCTCTTGATTAAAATGTCTTATTTAAAAAACCCAACACATTAAGTTTAGGGCTTTTCATTTTCCAATCTGCTTAACAGATTTTGATTGAAAGTTTATAATGAGCATTCTGTGTAGAAGCCTGGAATTTTTATGCAGGTATTTTGCTATTTTGGTTATAATATTTTCCATCTAGAAATGATACTTGGGTGGTCTGGAGGCACAGTGATAGTACAGGAAGGGGGCAAAGAGCGTGGGGCGGGTGGCAGTGTCTTCATGCTCTGAAAATACAGATGCACTAAATAGCACTGGCAATGCTCAAACAGGAGGCAGCATGCAGCTTAATGACAAGGCAGAAAGATGGCAAATGACATGGGGTTTTTAAAAAGTAACTAGTTTTTTTCACATTCGGGTACTTATTTGATCTATATTTATTTCTGTAAAGTTAGCTGACTTTCCCCCACCCTTCTCTCTCTTTTCCTTTGATTTTTAACATTAAAGGAATACTTCGAAAAGGTTTGAAATATTTTCTTCCTCTTCCCTATTTAATTTTTTTTGAGTGCACTTAAATAAAATACACTCTCTAAAGATGAAAAAAGATCTATTGTTTTGAAACACTCACCTATTTTAAATCTTTCTACTGGCTTCAATGTGCATTTTATGGTAATATGTATCAGTTCATACAACAGGCTTAAAGCATTGGTATTGTCCTGGCTTTAGAGAACTCTCACCATGATTCATATGCATTGGGTCCTGCTAATTTATTTTCTCTTCTTTTTTTTTATTCATTACAAAAAGTAATATTTGGTGGTATTTTGCTTTTTGTTTTTTTTTTTCCTTTTGATATATTTATATGCAGCCTGTTTGTGTTTGTTGACATGCCTGTTTAAAGCATCTTGTTTTATAACTATTGAAATCTCTTCTCTGTGATTATGATCAACTAGAAATTGTTTCAACTAAACCAGCAGTGTTTTAAGAACCACAGAATCATTTAATTCACTTTGAAAATGTTTTGATTACTGAGCTGAGGTCGATATACTTCCTTATTCATTGCTAACAATACAGCCTTTCTTTCCATATCTGCTGCTTTGCACTCTGCATTTCCCCCCCGCCTCCTTTCCAAGCCCCATGCCAAGGGGGCCTCCTCGATCTCAGCCTTACAGTCTAAAAATGTAACTTTGAAGAGTCATGGGTGTATGGGAGGGGAATCACTTCCTAAACCCAGAAAGGTCATTTAAAATAAAGATTAATGCAAATAGTGGACTAGAGATAAGAGAAACACTCGTTCCATATGTTTCCATCGTCCTTGCTTATTTAGCAAAAGTTAACACAGGCTATCTGCAACACTGTTTTCATGGAGAGCCTATTATTCCCTGGATAACAGTATTTCCTTCCCTAATTTCTAGATCAGAATTAAAAAAAAAAAGTAGCTTTGCAAGTAAGCATTAGAGAGAAAAAAAATTTGCAAATGATCATATTCCCCTTGAAAGCAAAACTGAGCGAGTTTCTTAACAAGATTTGGAAACATTTTTCTACCGCTTAAGCAAAATCTAAGTCAGAAAAAGTTTTCAGATTTGTGATGCCTAAGACAGCAATCATATGTAAAGATTGAGAAATATTAATGCCAGTTTGACTCTAGTTCCATTCCTTTAATTTCTTCCTATTGCTTCAGATTTTCTCTTAATAACCACAACTATACGTGTGTTGTAACCCCACTTTAAAGCAGAATGAGAACAAAAATTCCCTCTACTCATACTATAATGGATTAAACCCCACTAAATTAATTCTAAACGTAATCTTCTGCAAAATAAATAGAAGAAAAGCTGAGTAATTTACAACTGTATATATACATTTAAAAAAGAGGTTTTTGGTCAAAAGAAAAGTTTTGCTAGGAGGCAGAGGGAAATGGCAGTGCTAGTCCTTCCTTTGTAAGCTTTAAGGCAGCCAGTCCAGGCACCATCACACCAACATTACACGAGTAGTCCTCCCCAAAAGCTCCTCTATTGATTATCGAAGGAGCAGTGGAAAAGGTCAGCATAAGATACAGATTTTTTAAATAAAGAAATCATAGCATGAAGGCTGTCTAAAATACAGCACACCTTCTGCAAAATCGGCTGGTTGCAATGCTAATGGCTGCATATTTATGCTAATTCTTTTTACAGTACAGCTATTCCAAGCCTTCCTGGCAATAATGAGCACCATATAGGTGGGGTTTTTTTCTGGTTGCAGTAGTTTGTTACTACTGTTAACTTTAGGGGAGCTGACTCTGGAGTTCGGCTGGTATCAAATTGCAGCCCAGACTTTTTGTATTATTTTGTCCGTGGGGATTTCATTCAGCCTCAGGGTTTTTTTCCCCTACCAGGGCAGCTGGAAATTCACCAAAGCAAACTTCTGCATTGGTTTACAAATTCCATTTTTATCAGTGGGATTCAGGACAAAGTAACTTATCATTTTGAA
>WBNQ01031565.1:0-11203 GCA_013401375.1 Spizella passerina | reverse complement strand
ACATTTGAGCAGTTTTGCTCGGCCATGCTATTTTGCATGAATTTAGGAATATTTTCCTCTTAAGCTCTATGCTTTACACACTGCAAACTCTAAGTAGTGACAGAAGTAAAATCTATTTGTACTTACAACAATGCCATTTAAACCAAAAACTGCTGCTTATTTAGCAAAACACAGATTTAAGCCCCTTTTGCCTTCATATCACTCTCCTCCACGTCTAAACCTATTCTTCTTCAAACTTGCTAAAAATCAATAAACAACTTTAATATAAAGAAAAAAATATTCAAGAATAAGTACTCTAAGAAATTAGTGCCTCATCATCTTTTCAATTAGATACTTTCTTTTTACTTGTTTAAAAATACTCAAAATGCCTAACCCTTAAACCTTATCTGCTTAAGGACCTTGGCACCTCAAGCAGTTAGGTACTAATGCAAAACAATAACACATCTTTGGGGCTTGATATATGAGGTCTGACTGAACCCTTACACTGTGCAAGAAGCCCCTACACATAACATTGGTTATGAACACTGCCCAGTGTGATGTGAGGCTTCTTCTGTGCACCCAAAGTCTTCCAAGCAGAGCCAATGATAGTGCCCCAAGGGAACCAAAACTCTCACACTATAGCATCTAAATGGAGACAATATGCTTGTGGTAGAGTTATTTTGAACAGTCTCAAAAGACTGTTCATCACAAATCTCAAGAGAATTGTAACTTAACAATAAGGTTTTTTTGTTACATATAATCTACTCATAATGTTGTTAACTTACACTGGCCAGTAAGGCAGGAGGGAGGGTTCAATGAAGCATTGTACAAATGGCTATGTAACATTTTAAAAGTCCTCTCAGACACACCACCACTCAGGCAACTGTAGTTTTTCAAAACAATACTTCATACCTTTATTTTGGCAGAAATGTAATCCTGTTTTACAGATGAGTTGGTGAGGAATGTAATATGTCTTACAAATTAAAAATTAATTGAGAATTAAAAATGCCTTACAAAAAAGAAGTTGCAATTTTAATATGTATTTATACATATCATAAAAGATCCTCTTCTCTCTGACTTCCCTTTATCAAACCAACAGCATACCAGTCCTTTAAAACTCAGGAAAAAAAAAAAGCCCAAACTAAATACCTGAAACAGAAAGAGTTTTACCATAAATTACATTGACCTTATAGGAAAAAATACCTATCACAGAAGGCCCTGAAAGTATCCTATAAAGATCATCAATTAATTCATTTCACAGCACCTTTTGAATATAGATTTTCACCTAATTATGAAGTGCTTCAAACTTAATTGCTTCATATTTTATATTATTGTTTATGTTATAAGATAAAAAAACTATTTGGCAACCTGCCTGCTTTGATCAAAGTATCTGATTTAAGAGAAGAAAAAAATTAAAATTGAACATTAAATACTTTGGCAACAAAAATTTATGTGTGCACAAACATACTGGATTTCTTAATAGCATTATTTATAGTAATGTCTGTTCTTATACAATAGCAAGTATTTGCCTTTACTTTTCCTTTGCAATTTTTAAGGACCTCTTATCCTGGTGCCTGAAAATTACTGGCATAAATTAAAACACAATTTCATGCAGATTTCTTCCAAATAGCAAAAAGACACAGTTTGGGAAATTTCATCACATGTGCAGAGGTTTCTTGTAGTTTACTACATGTTTACTTTGCAGCTCTATAACCCAGCCATGCTAAATGCAGCATACAAATTGTCAAAGAGGAAGAGGTCTCTGTGGCTCCATCAGGGAAGTGTAGAAGTCACGTTCAAAACTTCCATCAGAAAGAGTGTGGTACTGCTAGCCAGTTTCTGTCCCACTCAGGATTTTCCAGCATTTGGAGCCAGATGTATCAGGAATACAAAAAACTACTGGGACAGAAACACAGACAACATAATGCTAAGGAACACAATGTCTGCCCTAACTTTCACCAAGAGCAGTCACGCCCCTGAGTATCCAGCAGCAAGGACAATTAAATATTCATGATGTGTTTCAAACACATCATTCCTCATTCAAATGTGCCACAGTTCACCCACAGATTGAGTCTCAGGATCTGCAGATCCCAAAGGGTTATTTTGGATTGCTAATCTATTTGCCTAAAAAGTGGAATAATTTTTATTTAATTTATCCACAAAAACCCTAGAAATAACCATCTTTTAAATGAAACTGATAATTACATGATTTGGGAAAAAATTCTTGCTTCATATGTTAAAAATGGTGTGCCTATATAGGTGTATTTTATATATATTTAGATATGTGTGTAAACAGACAAACACACTCATACACTCCCCTTTTCCACAAAAAGCTTAGATTACCAACCTTCCCCAAATGAAAAAAGGATTCTCTGATATAAATGTATTCTCAGACTATGCCTTATTTATTTAATGAGTTTCTGGATGTTTTTATTCAACTTTCCTAAAATTAAAATCTTAAAAGACGTTCAATGATTTTATTGAACAACAGACTTGCTTAGCCTTGAAGCTGCATTTGAAGGGGATAGGAACAAGGTACCAGTTTATAAGAGTGAAAACTCCACTAATATTTAGAAAATTGAAGTGAATTTTCTCATACAAGAGATCCACTGGTTTCTGTAAGATATGAATAGAATATCATTATTCTACACAAAGAGAATATAATTCTTCTATAGGTGTAATTTCTGCAGCACTGATTCCTCACCTGGAAGCCAAGGAATTGTCATATTTTATATAATTTCCATTCAAGTAGAAAGAAAATTATAGGAACATTTTTGTAAGCAAAAAACATGATTAGTTGTCCCCATATGCTGTATGTAACTCAGATAGGGAAAACTTTTTGATCATGGCCAACAATTATGTTCTTCAGGTGTTAGCCTCCTTTGAAAAGAAGGTTTCCTTGTGTGTGGCATTCATGGATCTTTGTAAATACCACAAATTGGAATGAAAATCTGTTTAGACAAAAGGTTCAAATACAGAGAAGTTGGTGTTATCACTAACAGAAAGCTGCCCACCACATTGTTGGTGAGTCTTTTGAAACTCAACAGCAGACTTGTCTTTGAAATAATAAAGGGGGGAAAAAAAAGAAACCAAACACCATTGACTACAGCCATCACTAAATTCTAATCTTGTCTTCTGCTCTACATGCAGTTTTCCACCCTTTTCAACCACAGAAATTTTTAAGATATACTCTTCCTTTGAAGTATCTGAATATTTTATGGATGAAATTCAGGAATCCAAGAGGAAGAGAATGAACAAGAAACCCATAGAATGGCTATCTACAAATTTCTGAAAATTGTTCTCCCTAAGCTATAACATCTAAAGAAGCATATTTTCTTTTAGGCTATGGCCAATCAGCATGGCAAAATAATGCTGTGTTCCAGAAGCCAAGCTGCATCTTTATTCTTTGCCTTTGAAGAAAGGTGTATTCTGTCTTCTTCAGGAATATCAAAAAACACAATCCTTTCAGAGACAGAGACGAGGCTGGCCTTGCTGATCATCCTGCCCCTTCCTTCCTTCCTTTTTGTTCTCCCTGATCAATACCACTGCACTTTCCAACTGCCTGTCCCTCACTGTCCTACTCCTTCCACAGCACAGCAGTTCATATCACCTGCATATCACCTTACAGTGATGCACATGTAAGTTAAGGGCTCTCTGGATGCCTTGTAGTGTTTTCTGTGCATGGCTGCATCCATCATTCAGAAATTAGAGGAAAGATTGTTAAAAAAACCCCAAAACCAGCATAAGCAGGAAAATAAAGGGGAAACTAGAGCCGTTTTCTGTCTTTTGTATGTTTTCTGAGTAAAATGAAAGCATTACTTCACTTTTGACTTCAATATCACATTAGCAAAGACAGAACTCAGGTACCAGAACAAACAAAATTAAGGCGTTTACCACTAACTTTAAATTATGAATCTGCCTTTTTTCATTAAGGAAAAATGTTCCCTCATTGAGCTGTAGAGAATATCTTTGTTTCTATACCAGTCTCCATCCCATAACCTCTAAAAATCAACACAGAAATCAAAATTGCATGACATCATCACTTTCCTTCACTTAAAAGGAAACCTTTCCTTCCATAAGCTTAGAAATATGAACTTGTATAAAACAAAATTTGATTCCTCCCTGTGAATTTCTTTTTCCTATGAATACAGATTTGTAAATCATTGATATGGCCTTTAGTCTAATGAGACCTTTTCTTGCCTTTAGCTTTCTAGAATAAATCTACATCTATGGCTATTTGAAATTTGTTATTATAACTTCAAAATGTTAAATTTTGTATCTGAAAACAGAGAACGTTCATGCTCAAAAAACTGCCTCCACACTAAGACAGCTTTCTGCAGAATTATTTCTTTTATGCTTTTTGCTTTAGAATTGTTATTCTGAAAAGACTTGTCAGCATTCAATTTTTAAAAAGAAGTTATTCAATTATTTCCTTAAAAGAATCCCAAGAATTTTTCCTTTGGGTCAACAAAATCATTCTTTTTCACCTGTACATAACTGTGAACTCAAAAAGATTGGTGAAAAGTTCAATACTGCAAGGATAAAAATTTAAATGCTTAATTTCAGCATATTTTGATGGAATATAGCGCAGGGACAGAAAAAACAAGAGCTGTATAAACATGTGTGTCCTGTTAAGAAAAAAGAGGCAGCCTTAATAATAATATCAGTATTAATAATAGCATTACGCTGTCTTACGATGGCAGAGTTCAGAAAACTCATAAGGTTTGCACCTTTTCACAGGTAAGTACAAACTCCTACGAGCAAACAGCATTAATTATTGTCTAATAACTAATACGTCTCGGTCTCTCCCCCTGGCATGTTTTTGCCAAGCATTCAGAACCTGCAGCCCCCAGCCAGGGCGATGGGCTGGCAGCCCTTGCTGGGATGCCCAGGAGCAGCTCTGTGAGGCGGCTGGAGCTCTGAGCTCGCCCGCACCTGCGCAGGGCCCCCGGCCCCGGGGCTGCGCTGAGCGAGCGCTCCTGACACGGGGCTCACTCAGCTGGATCAGAATCACAGCAGACTCCCTCCCAACAAAGTCTCTTTTTTGTTGTTAATTAAGACAGTACCAAAAAAATAAAGTCACTTATTGAGTCATGAGGGCTGAATGCTCCCAGTAGGTAGTCTTTTCACAATTCAATTTCCCTGATGGGACTGGAAGAGGAAATGAAACAACAAATTGTGCTCCTGATGATCTAAGCAGAAGCTGCAATTCCACGGGGAGTCCTGCTAGGTCAATTAGTTCATCGGGCTAACAGAGTGCCAATCCAGAAACCAGTGTCCCACCAACAAAGGTTTGAAAAAGTGAAGTTCAAGGCCCAGTTGCAAGGCAGTATCCAGTAGATATTATTGTTAGGCTTGGCAAAAGCACATATATTGAGTATAAAATCAGGGCGGCAGTACTCAATAGCCAGAGGGATATGCCTGTCCTGCCAGATTCATTCTTTTGAATGCAACAGATGCAGCCCACCTTTGCAAGATCTCTAATGAACACTCCTGAACAAAAGAAGTTCATCTCAACAAAATGTTTCCTTCTTAAATTAGTTATTGAGGAGGTAAGTACCTTTAAGCAAACCTTTCTCTGAAAACTTAAAGTTCAGTGCTGCACCTGCTGTTTTTTTCTTTTAAAGTGTTTTGATATTCTGGAAATTCAGCATTATTTCATGTTCTATTCCTATTGCATAGTATTGTTTTACAAATCTGGCAAAAATAATTAATAGGACATTGTTCTTACTATACCATCCAGTAACATTCTAATGCAACTAACAGCATTTAAATATTTTTAAAGCCCCACTTCAAGCAAATATATCAACCTGTGCCAAGTTTTTACCTTTTATATTTTGAATATGAACTTGATACTTCAGTGGTAATTTTATAAATTGCAAGCACTGTTTCTGATGCCAAAAGAATACACTTCAAAAGAAAAGACGGTGTAACAGGGTGTAACAGACTGTTTAAACTCCCAACTTCCACCTATAGACCTGTGAATATCCCCAAAATATCCAAGCACCCATTTTGTTGCTGTAACCTACAGGATCTGAATTACAGAACTCATTTTTACCAATCTTGCAGCAGGACTCTGGGATTAACAATTCTTCTCAGTTTGGGAACAGAAAGGACTATAAATTCCAGACAGCTGTACTCCTGGTGTCTGCATATATTGCTGCAATATAGTTGTCTTGAATAGGTCAAACATGAGGCAGCCGAATCTACAAATTGTCATCAGTCCTGTTATGTTTATAAATAATTATTGCATTTTCTGATGCAAAGTAACTCTAGATAGTCCAAGATTTTTTAAAAAATAAAATAAGAGATATACTTTTTTTTTCCCTTTACTAGTCACAGTTGTAAACAAATCTGTGTAAAGAAAAGTGGGTAATTTGGTTCTAGTTTACTTTATTGCTATCAGCTACTGCAATATTAGACATTGATGCTTTATTTACAGAACTCCCCATGGACAAAAAATAGCATTGCATAATGAGTAGACAAATGCATTTCAAGAGCACATCTTGAAAACTGTTTTTGTAAAACGCCTTCTGGCTGCAGTATTTGAATGTACTCTATGCTGACAGTCAGTAGGGACAACAACACAGATGTGCTTTGTTTGGCTCCTAATGGATTCAATCCTGAATAGCATTANTTCACCTGTACACAACAGTGAACTCAAAAAGATTGGTGAAAAGTTCAATACTGCAAGGATAAAAATTTAAATGCTTAATTTCAGCATATTTTGATGGAATATAGCGCAGGGACAGAAAAAACAAGAGCTGTATAAACATGTGTGTCCTGTTAAGAAAAAAGAGGCAGCCTTAATAATAATATCAGTATTAATAATAGCATTACGCTGTCTTACGATGGCAGAGTTCAGAAAACTCATAAGGTTTGCACCTTTTCACAGGTAAGTACAAACTCCTACGAGCAAACAGCATTAATTATTGTCTAATAACTAATACGTCTCGGTCTCTCCCCCTGGCATGTTTTTGCCAAGCATTCAGAACCTGCAGCCCCCAGCCAGGGCGATGGGCTGGCAGCCCTCGCTGGGATGCCCAGGAGCAGCTCTGTGAGGGCTGGAGCTCTGTGCTCGCCCGCACCTGCGCAGGGCCCCCGGCCCCGGGGCTGCGCTGAGCGAGCGCTCCTGACACGGGGCTCACTCAGCTGGATCAGAATCACAGCAGACTCCCTCCCAACAAAGTCTCTTTTTTGTTGTTAATTAAGACAGTACCAAAAAAATAAAGTCACTTATTGAGTCATGAGGGCTGAATGCTCCCAGTAGGTAGTCTTTTCACAATTCAATTTCCCTGATGGGACTGGAAGAGGAAATGAAACAACAAATTGTGCTCCTGATGATCTAAGCAGAAGCTGCAATTCCACGGGGAGTCCTGCTAGGTCAATTAGTTCATCGGGCTAACAGAGTGCCAATCCAGAAACCAGTGTCCCACCAACAAAGGTTTGAAAAAGTGAAGTTCAAGGCCCAGTTGCAAGGCAGTATCCAGTAGATATTATTGTTAGGCTTGGCAAAAGCACATATATTGAGTATAAAATCAGGGCGGCAGTACTCAATAGCCAGAGGGATATGCCTGTCCTGCCAGATTCATTTTTTTGAATGCAACAGATGCAGCCCACCTTTGCAAGATCTCTAATGAACACTCCTGAACAAAAGAAGTCCATCTCAACAAAATGTTTCCTTCTTAAATTAGTTATTGAGGAGGTAAGTATCTTTAAGCAAACCTTTCTCTGAAAACTTAAAGTTCAGTGCTGCACCTGCTGTTTTTTTCTTTTAAAGTGTTTTGATATTCTGGAAATTCAGCATTATTTCATGTTCTATTCTTATTGCATAATANGAATACACTTCAAAAGAAAAGATGGTGTAACAGACTGTTTAAACTCCCAACTTCCACCTATAGACCTGTGAATATCCCCAAAATATCCAAGCACCCATTTTGTTGCTGTAACCTACAGGATCTGAATTACAGAACTCATTTTTACCAATCTTGCAGCAGGACTCTGGGATTAACAATTCTTCTCAGTTTGGGAACAGAAAGGACTATAAATTCCAGACAGCTGTACTCCTGGTGTCTGCATATATTGCTGCAATATAGTTGTCTTGAATAGGTCAAACATGAGGCAGCCGAATCTACAAATTGTCATCAGTCCTGTTATGTTTATAAATAATTATTGCATTTTCTGATGCAAAGTAACTCTAGATAGTCCAAGATTTTTTAAAAAATAAAATAAGAGATATACTTTTTTTTTCCCTTTACTAGTCACAGTTGTAAACAAATCTGTGTAAAGAAAAGTGGGTAATTTGGTTCTAGTTTACTTTATTGCTATCAGCTACTGCAATATTAGACATTGATGCTTTATTTACAGAACTCCCCATGGACAAAAAATAGCATTGCATAATGAGTAGACAAATGCATTTCAAGAGCACATCTTGAAAACTGTTTTTGTAAAACGCCTTCTGGCTGCAGTATTTGAATGTACTCTATGCTGACAGTCAGTAAGGACAACAACACAGATGTGCTTTGTTTGGCTCCTAATGGATTCAATCCTGAATAGCATTAAAAAGAGAAGAGTGTGAAAAAAATTTAAGCTTTACCTTTTTATGAAACTCTGATCATGCACTCTCTTTCCCTCTGGCCATGTGGGTTGAAATAGGACAGAACAATAATACAGTCCATTTATGAGAGAATGCATTCTCATTTCTCTAGAAAAAAAAATTAAACCTACAATATATATCCATAGAAAACTATCCTTTGATTGTTATGTTTAATTTTATTTTCTTAAGAATTGGTTAATTTTACTTAAATTTAAAATCACACACTGATACAATTAGGTCAAGATTCTTTATATTGTCTTTCTAGAAATAACACTTCAATTGTTTGTAAGTCTTGTAGATGTTGTAAAATTTATTTTACTTAATTAGCTTTATTTATTTTACTAATTAGCTTTTTATAGTGTAAAAGAACTGTTTTTACTTTCAGCATCTTGAAATAATTTGAGTGTTTCTACAGCGAATATCAGCGGTGGCTGAAAGAAATTCACTGTTGATGATCCATCATAAAGTCAGCACTTAGAGTATCAATGGTAATGCTGTTGCCAATAAGATCATAGTACAGAAGATATCAAAGAAGCACCTCTGAACATGATGGTCTCATTTTCCTGGAAATCCACATTTTGATGCAAATACAGACTATCACTAGCTCCAATCAATTATCCAGCTGTTCTGCCACAACACTGAAACTAGAAAATATAGTAATGTTACAGGAGCAATTGCTACTGATCATGTTCTATGAAAACTTGATCTCTGTTAAAACTTCTGTTTTGAATGACTCTTACCTTTCCAAGAGGTAATAAAGAGATGCTGACTTCAATCTTTTTAAAATTTTCTGGCAGGAAGACTGGTGTGATAGTGCACACGAGATGACAAGTGTAAAGTAAAGTTTAGCTAGGCTACAAGTTTAGTTCCGAAACTTATAGGATGTCACAATTTCTTTCATATTTCTATGCACCATGCTCAACTGTCAGCTATAAGAGTCTGTGTCAGGTGGGACTGAGAATACAGGCATGGAGTGCCTCATGTGAATCAACAGAAAGTATGTAAATGCAAGAAAAACATGCTAATTGCAACCATCAAGTCTTCCAGGTGCCAGCAAAGAAGTAGAAATAATGCCACAGAAACTTTTGTGAAAAATCTTGCTAATAGCAACTTATACCATTAGTTTATATCAGATGATGGCTTTGTAAATATTCATACCTAATTCATTGTTATAGACCACAGCAGAAAGGATAGAAAGTGGAGGAGGAGCCTTAGGTCAATTATATTCATCCTGACAGAACCAGATCTTCTCTTCAAGTGAAAAAAATATCAGTACACAAGACCACGGGTTCTCTACCAATTCTCTTGAGTTTTCTTACAAAGAAGAGAAGGAGAGATTCCAGAAACTATAAAAAGGCTGCTGTCTTCACAGTAAGAAGGTTCAAGTGACCTTTTCAACTGAGACTTCCATGTGACAGCTACCAGGAGCACTAATTAATGCTTTATGGTCTTCACATTTGTGTGCCTATTAACAATTATTAGCTCACCAGACTTCAGATGATTGCTTTATTTCTATCTACAATAGATTCTGCAATCCAAAGCTTCATCTGAGAACCACTCAAACAACTGTTTGAAAACATCCCTCATAAATGTCAGGCCACCATTCAATTGCATTTGGCATCATTTTAAATGACAGCTAAACCATGCAAGTGGAAACTTGCTCTAAATAACGAGGTAATTGTAAGATGTTGGGTACTTAATTAGAAAATGCTCTAGGTCCTAGATTCTCTTAGTAACGACTACAATTTCACCTGATTATGGACTTTAAATTCAGTCTAGCAGACATAGACATTCTATTAAAAGAACACAAACATGAAGAATGCTCTCATCAATGGACTTCTCAGGAAAAGTTCTTGTTAAAACATGATGTCTGATGGACTCATCAGATCAGCTGACAAAGGCAACATCATTAATAGACTCCTGTAACCTCTGTAATGCAGTGATATTACTTTGACCTGGAGCATAAAAAAAATTCTTTTGAACATACATTATTTCTAGTTCCAGTACTTGTAATACTCTGTTGGAAAACTGGAAAGAAGAAAACTAAATGAAAGTTTCTCTTTAATGACAGTACTTCAGATGCTCATGTTGCATACTCAGCAGACATTCTGAAGGTTAATTGAGCACTGACACTGCAAAAAATTTAAAAGAAGATCCTATACTTAGAATATGGAGATAGATAGCCTACAGGAAGCAAGGTACATTTTTAACAGTAAACAATTAAAAAAAAAAAGAGGAAAACCTACTGGGAAAAAGCAGCTTTTCATGATGTCTTTACTTGAAAAAAAAAAACTTAAATTAAATTTTCTTTTTAATATTCCTTTTGAAAGCATGCTGAGAACCACTTAGGTACTTGAGAACAACATAGTATCCAATTATGAAACTTCATGCTCCTTTCCTAAAACATCCAGTAAAATTGAATTATGCCAAAATCTATTATTTCTCATGTTTATAAATTTTGGAGCAATGAGACAAGCGGGATTTCACTTGGTGCTCTCAGCTCTTCTCTGTTTTCCTGTCTGCCTACATGTCCACATCACACAGTGCTCTTATTGTTCACACAAGTCATTTCAAGTGTCAAGAATACTGTGATGGTTCTTGGATGAGTCAATAAATTTTACTGATTTA
>WBNQ01031526.1:0-10276 GCA_013401375.1 Spizella passerina | reverse complement strand
GGGGGAAAAATGTATTGAAAACTCTGCTAAAGGAAATGATATTTTAGGTTGAACTAAAGATTTCAAGTTATTTTGAAATACCCTTTCCAGCCTGGAATCCTGTTTGGTTTGGTAGCAGAAAACCTGTCCAATAGTAAGCTGAAAATTCTGAATTTTCAAAAGGAAGTAGAGACAAGCAACTGCTGCATGTTTAGGGCAGTCTTAGCTCCTGCTTAGCTCTCTGAGTATCCCAGAGAGGGTTAAAAGGGATGAGGGTGTGTCAGTTCTATGCCAGGTAGTTGATTTCAGCCTGCAGTGGCACCAACTTCTGCAGTTTCACCATAGATTTTGTTACAGTTGTTTTTCAAAGTTCTGGTTCTTCATATCCTGTAATTATGTGATAATTTCAGTATTTTTTAAAGCTGAAGGTAAATTGACAACTTTTGTGATTGTACAGAATAGCTTAAAAACAACCAGAAAGTTTTAAAAGGAAGAAAGGCGAATAGAGGAAACCCAAAATTATGTTTTGTTGAAATCTCAAGATTTGAAAGGCAAACTTGTGATTTTGTGGCCTAGGACAGGACTGCTAAGTGCTTGGTGTTGGCAATACTCTGTTTATTTTCCGTGCTTGGATTTCTGCATGGCTTTATACATATTATGAAAAATGCAGTATTTTATGTTATTTTTTAAAAGGAAGCAGATTGCTTGGTTGGATGATCTCCAAACCAGACTGTAACATACTATAAAAATTCTACAGTGCACTGTAACAAGCTACAATAGGCTGGGATGTTACTTTAGCAGCATAAAAACAGGCACATTAGGGTGGAAGAGAATTATAAGGTATATTGCTCGTGTTCATGGCCAAAAAGAGGAAGAAAAAATATACACTGTGTGTGTAAACAGCACACTGGAATTACAGAACAAAATTTAATTAGATCTTTATAAATAAAATCCACATACACTGATTTATGATATATTTCTTTCTCAGCCTTTGAAATGATGGCTGCCTTTGCTTTGAAAACCAGTGATTTGCAGACAGCAGGTCTGTAATTCACAAACTGGCACAACCAGAAGTTTGTGGATTTGAGCTGGCAACTGGCAGTCCCAGCATATCTCCTTCAGAGGCACAGGCTGGGATTCCCAGTGCAGGAGGCAGGGAAACACACTGCAAAAGGCATCTGTAACACTTCTTTTTTTCAAATGTGTAATTATAAAGATTAAGTCACTTGTTTTGTTCATTAAAAACCAACATTAATGTAATACATAATTATAACCAAAGAGAAAAATTATCGTCTTTGTAGGCTCCATCTAAATGTCCTTTTCCCTAGAGGAAATGCCTAATGCTATATTTGCAAAAAAACATGTGATTACTGCTCAAATCAAGAGTGAGAACTAAAAGCAGCTGGAGCTCAGGCCTTTCTCAGGGCTCAGGCCTGATCAAGCCCTAATTAAACAGGCATATGAAAGGTGGATGGAGCTGCCTTTGCTCACACTAATGAAGCATCAGTTTTCCTCTACTGCACTGCTGTACCATGGACTTCCCCTTCTTTGCCCTGCACTGACAGCAAGTCTGAGCTCCAGTGCTAAACACAGGTGGATTTAATGTCTCCTGGAGTTTTATTTGTGTCTTACTGTGGAGTCTTCACGTCACAGGGCCCAGCTTTCCTCTGTGGGTAAATGGGTGGAGGCTGAATGAGCCAGCTCTCCCAGAGTGGGGCTGTCAGTGCATGGTGGCTCTGTCTCTGTGATATTGAAAACAGACATCAAGGCACTTCTCACTAACACATTCCATCAATGCTAGAGACTTGTCACACAGGGAGCAAACACCCAGGGAAGCAAAGGAAGCATTTACAATTTGCTGCCATGAAAGGAGACAAGATAAATCAATAGGAACTAAATTAGCACAGCCAGTGGCCCTCACACCTACTTTGGAAACTCTATTAAAATCCATGGCCTAGAATTTGCAGGAGGGATTATGTGCATGAAGGGTGAGTCAAGATTTTAGAGTGAGCTAATGTAAGTGACACCCACTTCTCAAACTGCCTGAAAACACTTACTGCCAGCATGTGCTGCCAAAGACAAGAGTTCTAGTGAGTATTTGCTGGCTGTCATTGGCCTCAGATAAATCTGTTGGGAGGGGAATAGTGGAGGAGTCAATCAAAAGATAACACTGAGTAAAACTCAGTTGCATAACACAACAAGAAGTCAAATTTAACCAAAGCTGAACATATGTCTGAGTACTGGGGGCACAGGCAGAAGTGTGATGGCTCAGTCAGAATCTAAAGAGAGTCAGATTTGAGAAGAACACACAGGAACAAGATCTGACAAATACCCCATGTGATTGAGTTGGTTGTGTTATTGTGCTGCTCTTGGGTGACCTTTTTGATTCAACTGAAATTATATCTGTCCTGGGCGTTTGCAGGATTTGTGGATTGATGACAGCATCCCACTGACAGGCTGAGGTACAGGAAGACTTGCTAAAAGCCAAGTGGAGGTAAATATTTCCTTGCAGAAATCTGTCTATTGGCACAATGAATGCAGCATTTGCAGGAAGCATCCTGTGTGTGTTCAGTGCAGTTGATCTGCACACACAGGGTAATCTCAGACACTGGGGTTGGTGTGGAAGCACAGAGCAAGCTCAGATCTTCAGGGCCACGTGTCTGTTGTGTAGCTGATCCTCATATATGTGACAAAAGCAGGAATGCCAAAAGTCCAGCAAGTGCTGCTCTCAAACTGGCTGCTGGATAGCCAGGAATCCTAGAGAAGCAGTTGCTTATCTCTATTTCCCCTTGAAGATTCCACCTTTACAGCAAATATATAAAGTCTTCTAATTCTATTATGCATGATTTGTATGAGGAACAAAAGAACTATCCAGGAGAACCTGAACACATGGCAGCTCTGTGCAAAGAAAAGAATTGTCAGCACACTTAGTCCTGGCTCCCAAACACCTTCAGGAGAATTTCCTTTTTTCCTGGTACTGACACTAGCCTGCTAGGAGAGCCCTCAGGACCTGCAGGGGAGGAAGAGCTGGATCAGGGCTGGCTGCACAGCAGTGCATTTTTCAGCTTTGCCCTTTTGCAGAGCTTCCCAAGGAAATGGGTACGTGCAGGCACTGGCTCTGCACTGTGGAAAGGGCAGAGAGCTCAGAGTCACTTACCCAGGGGAGCTGCAGGGATAAACTAGTCTGGTCCTGCAGCAGCTTGGCAGCAGAGTGCAGAGGAGCACAGGCTTCTTGCAGGAGCAGAAAGGCACCACTCAGCACTTTACCAGACAACTTGGAATTGTCTAAATAGTCACAGAGTGGGGAGTTCTGCCAGACTTTGCTGTGTTCTTCAGCTGCATTTACCTTTCTACACTGCTGAGTCCTTCACCTGGGAGATGCTATAGAAACACAAGGCATGGAGCACACAATAAAAGCTGAACAATGCAAACCACATGCAATATAAGCAGAAGATAATTCTGTGCGTGCTCTCTGCAATTGCTGGGGCCTTAACATGCAGTAAATTGCAGCAAGTAAAGGCTGTGGAGTACAGATCATAAACTTGAATTCCACTGCTAAACTGTCAGGGCAGAGATCTGACCAACATTATAAAATATGAGAAGTGATTTTAGGAGCCTCTGTTTTGATGAGAGGGATTTCAGAACTGCTTCCCAAAGGTCGGCTGCGCAGCGTTTGCAGAATATCAGGCGCCAGGGCTGCTCTTCTCTTTTGTAAACCCCTGATGTTTCTTGTGCATTGGCACTGCACCTCGCTGGGGGAGACTTTGTTTCACAATGGGATATTTGGGCACTGCAGTAATGGCAACTAGGAAAACTCAGAAGGACTTTCCTGCTGAATCACAGCTTATCTACTGCACAGCAGAAGGGAGGATTCCAGATCTTTTCTTCTGCTTGTTACCTTTGGGAGATTTTTGACAAACAGCTAAAATTATCTTGGGGAAAGAAATTCTGTCCCCCCTTTATTTTCTGTCTTGACTACAACAAACAGCTGGGAGATGATTCACCTGTGGATGGTCAGTCAGGCTGGCTGTGCTGACTCCACGTGCTGGAGGGGAGCTGGGGCTGGCAGTGCCCACTGGATCCTTGGATGCCATCCCAGTGTGCTGTGTGTTGCCCATACAGACCTGGATTTTGCAGAACAACAGCTAAAACCTAAAAGATGGGCTTGCAAAGTTTCTGTAGTGGGTTTTTGATGGGAAAGCTTGTCCAGTGCTTATACACAGGGCAGCTGTTGCAACCAGACTGTTCTGATGTGCAAAGTGTCTCTGGTTCATTTTGGGGGACCTTGGGACTGCATGGGAGGTAAATATGAGAAGGGCTGCTCATGCAAAGCCTTTGTGGTTGTGCTTAAAAATGATTGTTAGATATCTTTAATGTGGAACAGATTTTCTCTTCTCCCTGTGTGGTTTGGTGGGGATGGGAGAGCCTGTGGTGCTGGAATTCTNATGGCCAGGTGAGGGACAGGGATGGTCAGGTGAGGGACAGGCATGGCCAGGTGAGGGACAGGCATGGCCAGGTGAGGGACAGGGGTGGCCAGGTGAGGGACAGGCATGGCCAGGTGAGGGACAGGGATGGTCAGGTGAGGGACAGGCATGGCCAGGTGAGGTACAGGTGTGGCCAGGTGAGGGACAGGTGTGGCCAGATGAGGTACAGGTGTGGCCAGGTGAAATGCTGGCAGCTGCCATGAGAAGTGCCCAGGTGCCTGTCCCTGAGCCTGGCCTTGGTGCCAGGTGCCTGTGGGCTCCAGAGAGGAGGGTGGCAGGAGCTCCACTTGCTGTGCCAACAAAGGCTGTGCTCAGCCTCTGCCTGTGCCTCAGGGGTGCTGGGCATTTCCAGAGATGGACAAGGACCCTAACACGTATTTAAACACATGCCTATGGTGCCCTTGCCAAGGGAAAGGTGAGGAACATCAGCCTTGTGCCTTGTTTCATCCAAAACACAAACCAACAAAATGGAGGGGGGACTTCATTAAGGCTAGAAATTGAGGCAATTTTGGATTCCCAGGAATAGTTGCTGACTTTTCAAGTGGGTCCCCCCGAGGCTCAGAGGCCTTCGGGCAGAGCTGGTGTGAGAGGGAGGTCTCAGAGCTCCTGTCCCCAGGGGCTGCTCTGGAGCTGCTGTGCCCGTGCTCCCAGCATGGCACAGCTCCAGCCCTGGAGCTCCTCCTTGGCACTGCAGCTCCCCTGCATCCCAGCTGTTATTGATGGCACACCTGGTGCCAAGTAGGACCTTTGCCATTGTTAATCTGTGATTAACAAGGTTGTTAAAGTCATTCTCGGCTCTGCTGAAACCAAACAGAGTTTTATGTGACATACTGGATAAAGGCTCTGTTTGAAGTAGTCTTTAATCTTAGTTCTAGGATTAAATCATATGTAAACAGTCACATTTTATCAGCTCGGCTGCAAAATAATTTATTTGTTAGTCTAATTTTAGTAACTTGTAGGCAATTCAATACTGTTTGAAAGAGGTTATATAGGAGTGAACAGATCTAATTTTCCACCAGTAGAACAAGTAAAGCAGTGCCCTGGTCCTGCAAAAGGCCTTGCCTGTTATGGATAGCTGCATGGATTTTAGAAAAGCTATTCCAAATGTGTGAAAAAGCAGCGTGACTGCATGTGGGGCTTTGCAGGACCAAGGCCTGCCATTGTGTTTTTTTGGCAGAGCTGTTTGACATTGCAGTACATTTTTGTAAGTGCTCGTGTTGCATCTATTTTTACTGTGTTGTGCAATTGGACTTTTAGGACAGAGCTATAACTATTGAACACTGTGCTGGAAGTTGCTGTGTCTCAGTGGATGAGATAAGATTTTCCTTAGAACTATAGGAGGGTATAGCTGTGGTATCTCTGTGACAATTTCATGGACATTCAGAGATGTGAATATATTCCTTGA
Source organism: Spizella passerina (assembly GCA_013401375.1). Taxonomy (NCBI): domain Eukaryota; kingdom Metazoa; phylum Chordata; class Aves; order Passeriformes; family Passerellidae; genus Spizella; species Spizella passerina. The sequence goes on along the minus strand of WBNQ01031526.1, from coordinate 4,408 downwards.
ATATATGTATATATATGTGAATATATTCCTTGTGAATATAATTATTAGATCAGCCTTTACTATAGGACTTGATTTTTCCTATTGGAAAAATTATTCTATACTGGAAGTCTGAAAGTTGTTCCCACGTGAAATCTGATGTGTAGGATGTGAAACTTCTCCCTTTGCATGAAGGCATTTCAATGTGATTTCTGAGTGAACATGGATTTGGTTTTATTGCTGCTTGGTGCTAACAGCTGAAGGAGGTTACAGGAGAGAAGGGGCTGAAGGTTGATTGGCAATGAGTGATGACAGTGAAACTTGAACTCTGGCCAGGAATATTTTACAAATGGAGACTCTCCTCTCCTCTCCTTACAGCACCTGGGATTTCCAGGTGATTTTGATGGGAGCAGGGGACTCTCAAAGGCTCTATTTCCTATTCCTGCTTCTAGCTAGACTTTGTAGAGTCTAATTCCAAATGGCCAGACTGTGCCTGCCTTAGCTCCTCTTTGAAAGACAAACCTTACTCTGTCATGGGGGAATTTCACCCATAAGTGCTGAGCTTTTGTTTTTCTGTTGGGAAATTCAGGTTGAATAAATGCCAAGGAAAGCTTAAATTTCCCCCCTGCTTTTCTGCCCAGCCCCTTGCAGGCTAGAGTATTGGTTGTATCCAGATCAGTATGAACTCACACTGGTAACTGGAATTCCTCCCTAAAGGATCAAAGCTGTGCAATGTAGAGTAGGAATGCCTTTATTTGGATAAAATTGATCTAGAAATTATAGCAGCTGGCTTGAGTTCTTGGCCATACACATCCCAGTGCTTTAGAGGCAGTGTTTACAGGAAACATTCCCTCTTTTTTTTGCAGTTCAGCTGGTTGAAGACATCTCATTATCTGCCTGGCTTGCATGTCTGCATTTGGTGAGGATTTGAGTTTAAAACACTTTAAAGAATGCTCTGAATTCATAACCTGCCAAGGCTCTCTCTTGGTTCGTGTGATTGGGAAGTCTGGATACCAGGGCAGGAAAGGCCAATATGAAAAGAATAATGTGACTCAATTGACTGTGAAATTCTTCTAGGAACAGGTGTAATAGTGATCATAAACATTTGTGAGATATTTTACTACCAGCTTTAATCCCTGCAGAGGGGAATATTTAGGAGCAGGAGAATGAATGTGAAAGTAACTTCAAAGGCTGAGTTAAAAGATGAGGAGCTCGAACCTTGGGTCCAGCCAAGGAGCAGCTGAGCACTGAGGGGGCTGTGGCTCCCTTTGATCCATCATTCTCATCCAGATCAGTTCACCTGAGACCCCAAGAGGCCCTAATGGGGATCCTCAGGGTGGTGGTCACCCCAGCCACTGTCCTGTCCAGCACAACCCTGCATTTTCCCATTAGTCATGGTTTTTTAATGGGGTAACACAAACTGTGTAATGAATAGATCACAAAACCCAGGAGAGGGGGAAAAATGTAGAGCAAAGTTGTGCAGCTGTGGAACTGTCTGTGCTAGAGAAAGTGATGCTGGGCTGGAGTGGCTCTTTGAGAGGGGGCACTGAGCAAGCAGATGAAAAAGGTCAAATTTCCTCATGCCTTGTGGAGGGCACAGAGCTTTTCTGCAGAGAATGCACAGGAAATGTCAAAGCAGGCAAGGGTCTGAGCACTACCCAATGAAGTTTGATATAGGTTGAAAGTTCTTCCTGTGCTTAGGGCCAGCGTGAGGAGCAGAATGCCATTTGCATTCCTCAGGAGCTCGGGTTTGCACAGCTCCTTGCAAAGGCCTCTCTGACAGATGAATTTTTCCCACTGCCATTAAGGAAACACAACTCGGGGGTGATCTCAAAGAGGGAAAACAAGGAGCTATAAAGACAGACATGTAGGAAGTGCTACAGAGTGATAAGGAAGCCACAATGGTAAATCAAAGCCTGAGGAGGAAGGATATGAAGGGGCACACAAGTATAAATCTCTCTAAACTGATCAAGGAGCTGGTGGGGCCTTTAGAGGGATGTGAATGGAGAGTCAGGGGCTGGAGCTGCTGAGGAGCTGAATGAATTCCTTGACTTGATAAGCAAGGAGAGCAGCTAGAGGTCACATACTCTGTGGAGGACAGGGAAACACAGTGGTTTTCTATGTGGGGAGAGAGAGAAGGCACATTATTTAAAAGTTTTATGTGTGTCTAAAGCAAGCAGACAGTGGGAAATTAAAACTACTAAAATTGACAAGTCACCAATTTTAGATTAACTTCAACCTACAATAACTGAACTGGGTTTTTGAGAAGTCCCTGGGAAGTCAGTGGTGTCTGAGGAAGGAGATACAGAAAGCATTGCCTCCTTATTAAAAAAAAAAGCATATAACAGCAATTAATGAAAAAGGAATCAGGCAAGTTGTAAAAAAACTTGCCTAAAGTAGCTATTACTGAAGGGCAAGCAGCAAGCAATGTTTGAGAGCCATTTGGTAGACAGTGAAGTAGCCCTCAGTACCCAGTCCTACATTTCTGCAATCTGTGCTTTAAAAGGGCTGAATGTACATTAAAAGCAGCAGCAGCAGCTGCCACAAAGGTCTGGTTTTGGAGACAAAGATCTGGCTTTGGAGGGAGCTCTGTCCCACAGAACAACCTGCACATCAGCACCTTCCTGATTCCCCATTTCCAGTGAAAACAGAAAACACATTCCAGACTTAATATCATGGGATTTTAGACTGCCCTATGAGTCAAACCTGCAGTGTTTTACATCCCCTCTGTGCTGCTTGTGGCCAGCTGGAGCAATGGCAGGTGAGCAACTTGGTCACACTTGTGCTTCCCACTGCCCTCATCTCTTGGGACTGATGGTTCAGCACACTGAGACTCAGGATGCAGGAGGTTGCAGGTGGATGCAGCAGGATGCAGGAGGTTGCAGGAGGATGCAGGATGTTGCAGGAGGATGCAGCAGGATGCAGCTCTGCACTCAGATGTCTTCATTGTGGTCAGAACTATTGCACCAGGATTTAATTGAATGGCAGGGTCTGAACTTCTGACACATCCAGTGCAAGTGTGAGATTTCATCCTACAGATGCTGTGCTGACAGCAGAGGACCTTTGTCAAGTTATTTCAGCTAAGCCATGACTTTTCAACTTTACTTTTAATTTATGGAGCTCTAAACATTTGACACTGCAGATTTGAACCTTTTTACAGCAAACCTAAGCCTATTTACTGTCTCCTTGCTCATGCAAATTCTTAGGAGCTTTTCCCAGACCTACAGAAAGAGTCTGTGTGCCCAAAGGGACCATGGTTTAATGAAGTTACTGCTGCTCAGAGCCTTTTTCATTAGCTCTGTGAAGATGGAAAGAAGCAAAGGAAGAAGGATGCAATACCCCAAGCTCTTCTCACCTTCCAGAAACTAGGAATACTCTTTATTTAGAGAAGAATTTCAACAGAGTTCCTAAGACTCATGTCCCACTAAAGAGCAGAGGCACAAGGCTCCTCTTGTGAGGTGTCAAGTTACCCAGGAGACAGACTGAGCGACTGAGAAATGTTGCAAGTTTTTGGAAAAGAGATTTATATATAAATGTGTTACGGGAAAAAATACCACTGGTCATACACATGGTAATTCTTCTGTCTTACTTTGTTTGCTATCTTTCTTTCTTTATTGTTTTCAGAGATTTAAAGGAATTTAATTAAAAAGGCAGTTTAACTACCCTCTTCTTTCCAGATAACAAACACTAAAATAAAATGAAGTGAAATAGTGGAGAGCCTGCTTTATACCCCTTTTAAAACTGAACACAAAAGCCAAATGAGATCATAGGGTTTATCGGGCAAGCTGTTTCCAGAAAAGATGAGGAACTGCTCCTGCCACTGTACAAGGAACAGCTGAACTTTCATCTGAAAAGCCATGGACAGTTCTCATCATCCATCTTTGGGAAGAATAAATCCAGAGTGGAATTCAGAAGGTGACTGGGACAGTGAGTGGTGCTTGCAAGGAAAAGCCAAAGGGGTGTGGGCACTGCTTTCTGTAGCTGCTGCAGAAGAAAAATATTATATAAAAGGAAGGAAGATTTTGGCTGATAGAATAAACTGCCATGCTATACACTTAAGATGAAAACAGGGAGGGCTCTGAGTCTTGGAACAATGGGTTCTGCAAGACCTTGGATTGGGGCAGCAGAGCCAGGTCCCATTTTGTAACCTGTACACAAAAGAGATTGACTGTGGAGCTGTGAAAGTGGGGTCTGGCTGCAGTGATCATCTCCAAGCCCACATGCTCCCAGGATAACATTAATTTCTTCTATCAGCCTGGTACTCCATAGGAATTGTCTAGCTCAGTCTCTCAGAGAGCCCAAAGCAGCTTTGTCCTGTGATGGAGCTCTCTCCTAGAGCTGGCTTGATGGTGGAGCTGGGACACAAGTGCCATCAGTGGCAGGTTACAGACCCACAGGACATCACTGCCTTTCTCCTGGTGGCTGCTGGGAC
>WBNQ01031490.1:0-10454 GCA_013401375.1 Spizella passerina | reverse complement strand
TGCCAAGATGCACCCACCCATAATTTTTATTTATTGTCTTTATCTCCTATTGTCCTTTATTCAACTTTTTAAATTTTTACAAGAGAATAAAATGTGTTTTTCACACACTGCATGCCAGGCTGAGTTTGATTACAGCTTGTGTCCCAAACCTGCTGCCCCCATCATGATCAGGAGGATGGGGACAAGGAGGGCTGGCAAAGCCAGGGAACCTGCAAGGACACGTCAAGGATCCTGGTGGCAAAGCTGATGGCATCACCATCTTGCCAACACTCCTTCAGAGCTTTTATTCTCCACAGACCCCATGTGCTGCTGCTCAGCAGTGGGAATTAGAGGCCAGGAGAGGCATTTATTTAAGGCAGTGCTGTCACTAAAGCCTCCATTCCATCAAACCTTGGCTCAAGAATACAAGAAAATGATTTTACGCTGTTGCCTGGTCCTAGCCAAGATTCAGACCCTTCTGAGTGAAAAGTTATGTGTTCCTGCCTCTCATTTCCTCTCTTTCCTTTTATTCAGACATTTATTTATCATCCAAAACCAGAAACCTGGGGATTAATTTATTCTTTATAGAATGCAAAGAAATGTGGGGATTTTTTCAATTTCCAGATCTTCCACGCAACAAAGAAGGAATATTTGTCAGCTACTAATTTTTCCCCCCTCTATTTATATTTGCATTCCTTCTGTCTGTGATAGCTACTTCACTTCACCCCCCTGACATTTATTAGACAAAAAATGGGAAACTCTGGCCCCACTGACGTCAAGGGGAATTTGGGTATCGATTTCCCTGAAAAAGCAATTTCAAGCAGCGAGCTGGCAGCCTGCACAAACCTGTGCCCAGGCTGTCACCCTCATCACACAGCCCTTTCATTTTCCTCCCCTCCAGCTCTAGATCCAGCTCAGAGATACTCCCAAGAATCAGTAACAGGCTGCAAAGATGTGAGCCTTGATGTTAACTCTCTGCTTTTATGGTTTCTCTGATCTTGGCTTGGGTTACCCATAACTGGGGGTCGTGCTCGGCTGCCAAGTCACTGAGCAACTTCCTCTGTTTAAACAGAATATATAAGCCTCACTCTGTTTAAACAGAATATATAAGCCTCCCTCTTTCCCAGAGTTCATGACTCTTTTGTAAAGTGTTTTATGATACAGTTGTTACAGAATCCACCCTCACAGTAACAGCTCCAGACAAGGCCTCGCTGTGGGCCTGGCTCCTAGCCCACTTCCTTCCATGGAGGTTTTTCCATCACTATACAATTTATAGCATGAATTTGTCAAAGTGCACCCCACTGAAACAACACTGCCATGGGGTTTGGAGGGACATGTCCAGTCATTTCTGCCAGGGAAAAATCAGAGGTCAGGAATCCAGCCCTGTGCAGAGGATCCTCGAGGCCTTTGAGGCCCTTCAAACAGAGAGGCCTAGCAGTGGTGCTCAGCCATAACGTCACATAAACCTCCCAAACATCTCTTCTGTCCCTGACATCCATCATTTCCAGAGAGACTGTGTGAGATTTTACTCAGTGCTGAGCCCATGGAGTGTGATCCATGCTTTTATCACAGCGTTGGGTCAGCTCAGCTCAATAAGTGGTGACCTTGCAGTACTAAATGGTCTCCAAAGGGCTCTGAGCTGCAGCTTTTCCTTCATTTCCCACAAATTTCAGGGCACAGATTTCCCACAAAAGAAATGGGAGTGTCTGGGAGATGGTGCCAGTTTAGGGAAAAGGTAAATCAGCACATTGTATCACTTATGATGGCACCACACTAAAATCACAGTTCTCTGTGGGGGATGCTGCAAATCAGCTGTCGGATGTCCTATTTTTAAATGCATTAATTATCAGAGGAAAGCATAATCCTAGCCTTAGGTATGTGAGGTGACTTGGCTGTTTTGTGTCTGTGTGAATCATGGTGCACTCACTGTGCTCCTGTCCCTGCAGCTCAGGCTGGACACCTTGAGGCCCTCAGATGGGACTTTTACTGCACTGGAAAGCCCATGGTTTATAGGAAAAAATGTTAATACATCCTCATACAGGCAGAGCTTTTGATCCATTCCTTTATATTCCAGTTCATCCTTTGTAGCCTGACTCCAAGGAGTGACCGATGCCAGATGCTGCAGAACGAGGGCTGGACAATTTTAGAGCATTTTGGATAGAAGGAAATCGTTTTTCCCAGCGTTAGTTTGAAGCACCAGTTGGCCCCAGTTCTGAAGCATGTGGGGGAAGAGAAGGGGTGAGGCTGCACTTTAATTCCCCTTAATGCAGATTTGAAATGGTGGGTTTTGTTTCCCATATGAATGCAGAGGTTTTTTACTCTCCTATTAAACATCATCAAGACAAAAAAATCGTTGTGAACCAAAGGTTTTAGAGCATTAAAAGGACAGAAAAATCTCTCTGGTGACTGCTAGGGCTCTGCTAATGCTGAGTGCCCAGTTGCCCTGGTCGTCTGCTTTCCTAAAGCTCCTCCTATGGAAGTATCTGGTTTTCCAGCAGTAACTGTTGTTCCCTGTGCCTGAGGGACTTCAGCAAATTACTTCAATTGCTCTATTTCATTTGCTGTGTTTCTGTTTTTAAAGCAAACCAGCCCAGAGTTCTAAATCCCTTTGTAAGGGACAAGAAAGTACCGAGATTCCCTGGAAGTCTCTATTAACATGCCAAATCAATTACAGTGTAATTAGCCAGAAGTGTTTCTTGTTGAAATCCTGTCAACAAAAATAACTCAGCTTCCCCTTCACATGGCTCCAGCACCTCCATCTTCTTGACAAGGACTTTGGGAGAGAGACCACCTCCCCCAGCCCCTATCAGACCCAAGGCAGGGAATGAAACCCAGATGTGTTCCTCATCACAGACACAAAATGCTGGAAAATGGTGAGGAAAAGGAGGACAGAGCTCTCCTGACCACGCTACGATGCCTTTCCAGGGCAGGATGAGCCCCGTGGGCAGGCTGGACCCTGCTGCTTTCCCTGGGGTAAAGCTGCAGGCTGCTGCTGCATTCCCTGATTTATGCCAGCCCTGGGAGAGGGAGGCCCACNGGTAAAATACAAGGACATTTTTTCTCTTCCAATTCTAGACAAGTCTATAGAAGGGCACTGTTTTTCCAAAAGGAAAACAGTTGGTTTTGTTCTTTTTTTTTAAGACTAAAAGACCTCTTAATGCCAAAAGAGTTAATATTCTCATCATTACTTTCAAAAGACCCTTTTTGTGTTGGGCTCACCCTGCCCACAAGGAACACTCCAAGAAAGTGGTCAGTTTTGGTTAAAATATTGCAAAGCTGAAGGAAAGCCTTCATCAAATAGCCAACAGGAGGAGGAAGAGAAATAACCTCATCAGACAGCAGCCTCAGGAGGTTTAATCCTCCAAAGTCATACGTGTTCTGAATGCAAAGTTATGTTAAATAATACCAAATCAGCAAAAATAGAAAATAAATTCTGGTGGTATTTTAGGGGTGTGTTTGCAGTTCCAGAGATCAGGTATCTTCACAGGTCTCAAGTTTTGTGAGCACTGGAGCAGCCAAATAACTCAGAGTTGTTTCAAAGTCACCACAGGGTTTGGAATCTTGATTGTATCTATCTGATCATACATTGAATGTGCTTAAGCAGAAATAGAAATGACTTTTAATTGCAATCAGGCAGCTGTACATACCAAAGTCACCGCAATATGCTAATGAGATGCTAATCTATCCCTTTGCCTTTGCTGCAGTCTCTTTTAGGATTTTATCCCCCAAACAGGTTTTGCAACTCACATATCAAGGTGGAGACTTTTGGAAAATTGCTGCTTAGGTGGAATTTCAGGGAAGCAGCAAAACTGGGGGCCTCATTTCCAGGTTGCCCTGGACCACCAGAATGGACAGTGCTTGAGTTATGACCTGGGCTCTTTCCAGGTCCCCAAATGCATGGGGAAAAGGGAACCTGCCTTCACTGTTATGGTTAACTGCAGAGTTATTGATGGGAATTTTAATATTATTTGTCAGGTGGAGGTTAGGGGGGCATAAAAGGGGGCCAGAGGTTTAAAGCAGTTCTGCTGGGTGCTGGCCAATCATGCAGGCCAAGAACTGAGAGTGGGTGGTCTTGGAGCAGTGCCAGTGGAAATAGGGCCAGGAGATGGTGTCATCCTTGACTCCAACACATTCATGTGTTGGCTCTCCAGCAAGGGTTATTTTTTCTCTTTATTCTGCAGTTCAACACAAACATCTCCTTCGTTTTCTGAGATCCGTGGGCTGAGGCGTTCCACCTGCCAGGTGGAAAAGCAGTGCAGAAAAATCACAGCGAGTTCCTAGAAAGAGGGAACAGAGCAGGAGCAGGCCCAAGAGGAGGTGTCACACCTGCCAAGCCACCCAGCCAGGAGGAAACTTGGCTTTGGACTCTCCCAAAGGTGTGTGAAAGAGTCTTGAGAATCACAAAACAAAGCGGTGTGATGTCTGCGGGACCTGCCCACACACTGAGCTTTGACACTTACCTTGAAGTATTTTGGTGTGAGGTGGGTGTAAGGCTTTGCTATCATCCCCTTAGTCTTCAGCAGAAAACTGAAGTTCTAAGCAGAGCAGCTTGACATTTTCCTAGAAGTAGGAGGGAAGCTTTTTAAATTTTTTAAAATTTTTTTTTCAGTAGGGGCTGGGCACATGCCTATGGGTTTTGCAGCACTTTGGAACTCTTGCCAAAATCTAATTCCAGCTGAGTTGAGCTGTGCCCTGTATCCCTGCAGGGCTCTTCCCAGTCCATGGATTTCCAGCTGGGCCTCCCACTACTCACTCTTACCATGGGGCTGATAAAAACATTTCAAATGATGCTGTTTAAGTTTTGCCTTTTTTCCTTTTATATTTTCTCTGTATTCTTCACACATGTATTTGTAGCCTGCTGGATTAGTGACTAGTTTTCCCACTGCCTTTCCATGGCTTTTGCCTAGGCAGAAAGACAAAACGAATTCCAGAGCTCCAAGACCTGAGACCCTTGGCTCTTCCTGGGAACCAAGGATGAAAACAACTCTTTGAGATATATTTCATGGACAAAGCACAGCACAGCTTGACCTGGGAGGGAATTGCATCCCCACTTGTCCTCCTAATTGGTGCTTTTTATCAATTATGCTAATTTCCTAAAACCTATAAAAATGTACTCACCACTGGGTTTATCATTCCATAACTGCCTCTGAAGGCCTTCATTATAATCCCCTTTTATGTTACCTCCTTACTAAAATTATCTCCAGTTTTCATTTCCAGGTTGGGAAAAATTTTAAACATAAAGAGTTTAACTTATAGGGACAGGGCACAGGGAATGGCTTCCCATAGCCAGAGGGCAGGGTTAGATGGGATTTTGGGAAGGAATTCCCTGTGAGGGTGCCCAGAGCAGCTGGGGCTGCCCCTGGATCCCTGGAATGTCCCAGGCCAGGCTGGATGGGGCTTGGAGCAGCCTGGAATAGAGGAAGGTGTCCCTGCCATGGCAGGGGTGGGATGAGATGAACTTTAAGGTCCCTTCCAACCCAAACCATTCTGGGATTTTATCACAAATAACAAGATTAGATAAAGAGCATTTCAGAAGAGCTGACTGGATGCTGCTTAGGGCTGAGAAAATAAAAGGGATCTTTCAGTACATCTGCCAAACAAAGCAAATCAGCTCAAAATCCCTCTGAAGTGTACAAAGTTACCAAAGATTTCAAATTCATTTCTTCCATGAGGGGAAAAAACTCAACTCCCTCTGAAAGGCATTATTTTCTGCACAAAATAAGGCCATCAGCTTGAGCAAAATGCTGATTTCTGGCCTTGTGAAAGGAAAAAACAAACAAAAAGGAAAACCAGGGCATTAAAATCTGCAATAAGAAATGTTCCCCAATTCAGGGCTGCAAGGACTCTTTGGGATGTGGGTAAATTTAGTTCTTTTTTATTTTGCTTGAGCAGAATTGCCTCCTATCTCCCAACCTTCAGGCAATTTTAGGAATCTTTTTCTGAAATAAATGGAGTTTTCCCCAAATAAATGTACCAGCACAGACAGTTCTCAAGACACTGATGATTCCAGAAAGACTAAGGGCACATTTTTCAATGAATTTACTATTTTATAATACATATACATGGCTCTGCCCCCGTCTAGCACAGAATCTTCTGAATATCACTTAGCCAATGTGTTAAATGTCTATTTTAAGTTGTTTTCCCACGCTCTGAGCAGTGAAAACAAGTAAGAGATGTGGAGATCATAGTTTGGATGTGGGAAGCCTTCAACTGACACCTTCATCTGCCTTGGAGGACCTTTGTTTTCCCCCTCGGAGGAGCAAAACCACAGAGCCACGTCTGCAAAACAAAATATTCAGCAAACAGCAGCCAGAGAAGGGACACGACATTTATGGGCTCCCAGAACACAGATGTAAACAGAATCTCCTTCAGCAGCAGAGAAAGCACAGGCCAGGCTGGGTGAAAAAAAAGATAGTTTTAGGTGTTGGCAGCTAAATTGGTCTTTAGATGTTGCTGAGGTATTTATAGAGCTCCTGGAAAGGGATTTGAAAATATGCCATAATTAAACATTTGAACTGGGATAATGTTGTGATAAATGATCACATGGAGGTCCCAAACACCTTAAATAGTCACTGTGTGCTCCTAAACCAGAATGTTATTGGCCCTGATCTTGATTTAATGTCCTCAAAAGGGGCTTTAAAAACAAACGTGAGACAGAGAAGTCAGACATCAAGTTTTTATTTCGGGATTAAAAAGCCTAATGAGGTAAGGAAGCTACCAAGAGATCCATAAAAAGAAAGGCAAAAGGTTGAGCAGTCCACAGCCTTGCACAGGAGGTGGTTGCAGATGTGCATGATGCACAACACAGGGCAATTGCTAAACTTGCTATTTAAATGTTAATCAAATCCTTTGGAAATAGAAGCAGGGAGAAAAGGGATAATTCCTTTTCCTGTACTTCATCAGATGGCAGTGGGAGAGCCCACCAGCTGTGAGGAGGCTGTGGAGTGCTTGGCTTCTGTTCTGGTGATGAGGTTTTGATGAGGAATGCACTTTGCACCAAATAATGGCTTTCCTCTGGTTCCCAACCCAGATGCAGCTGAACTGGCACAGGGTTGATGGACTGGTGGCACAAGGGACCTTCCTTGGCCCTTCATGAATTCCTTTCCAGCACAGACACGTGTCACCCCTCAGAACAACTGGGTGGCTCTGGATGAGCGAAAGAATCCAGAACACCGGTGGTGATGGACAGTTAAAACTCCAACATTTTGGCACATGCTCCCTTGGCAGGGCTGCTGAAGGAGCTGGAACAATTTACATCTCCTAAGAGACTTCACAGACATTCCTTCTTTATTGTCCAACTAAAAATACCCCAGCCTTTTGGCTTGGGCTGTTTTTGGAGGTGGGATGGTGGGCAGGCCTTTCCCAGCCAAATGCTGCAGTGACAGTGGGTGCTGGGTGCTGAAAATGCCAGTGGATTTGTCATGGACAGCCTTTCCTCTCATCTGCTGGCCTTTCTGACAAATTCAGGACGCTATTTTTTGAGGTGTCCAGCTAGTTACAGTTTTTCTCCCTCCACAGTGAAGGCTGGGGGTCAGACACATTTCCCTGGGCCCCAAAGAAAGAGAGAACAAATTCCAACAATTCCAAGCAGGGTATGATCTGTCTTTTATTTTCTCAGATCTGTCTTCTCTCCCCACACACACCAAACAAACAGCCTGACATCATCTTCATTCAGCACACAAAATCTATAGCAAGAGCAAACACCCTTTTCCTTCCTCTTTAACTGTGCAGACCCTAATCCCAACTCGCCACAGGAGAGATGGTCTGTGTGTATTTTCCTCTTCCTGTTCTTCTATAAATAAGCTGAGTTTTACATCATTGTCTATTAAACCATCACTGGTTTTTTTTTACCTTAACTCTTTGACAGACAAACTGGGCAGGATGTGGCCCTTGGTATTTACAGCAAGTCCTTAACTCTGCAAGCAAAGTGGTGCTGAATCCAAATGAGGATATCAGATGTGGATCCTAAGGAGACCTGTACCTTTAGAATATGAACAAAGCTGCAAGAGTATTAAATCTGGATTCTCCTGACTTCTGTGTATAGAATCTGCCTTTGGTATAGCATTACATTCATTTTTTCTCATTCAGATGCACAAACCAAGCATGCCAACGTGCCCATACAAATGTTAGGAGCATTTGAAGTTCCTCAAAGATTTTGTAAGCATAGGGAATAAAGCTAAATGGAACAATTATTCCAGCATAGTGTTACACACAGCAGCCTCCTGAATAATTCCATATGTGTGCTGTCTCAAAGCAGTGAAATCAATCAGTCAAAAGCAATCAGTCCAGTGCAAATTGCCAATGTGTGTGAGGAAATAAGAAGACATGAGGGGCTTTGGCCACTCCTGTGATTTTTTTAAGAGCTGCTAGACATCCTTTGTTTGGGATGGGCTGTTCAGTTGTCACCCTGGCTGTGCTTGAAGAGCCAGAGTGTGAATTAACACATCTTTGTGTGAGAAGCTGACAGGGCATATTTTCCTTTTTCCTCAATATGTCTGTGTACACATAGAAGATACCAGTACCACACAAATTTATCTGTGTCAGAGTGAGCTGCAATGTCACATGCCTGCTGGCACAGGCCTGGGACAGGCTTCCAGAGCCTGCCAGCATGTGGATATATAAATATATAGACATATATAAAAACAGACATATAAACGTATAGATGTATAAAATATATAAAATATAAATNTAATTCTATGCAAATATACATATATAAATATATAAAATTATAAAATATATAAAAATAAAAACATAAAATTATGAAAAAAATATAAAAAGATAAAGTCCCCAGGCAGAATCTGCCCTGTGATAGTCTCTGCTATCACTCCCATGTCCTGCCAGCAGCCCAGCAAGAAGCAGGGGCAGCTCCTGGTGGCAGTGGTGGCCAGGAAAGGCTCCCCACCCCTCCTGATGGCAAGGGCTGCTGCCATTGACAAGCTGAGTGTTGCAGTGTGGCTGTCACATCGCCCTGACAGGAGCAGGTTGCTTTGAAGGCATTTTCAAAGCAGTAACCACGGGATATTTTTAACTGACTTGTGCTTGCAGGAGAAATACAGTCACTTTTATTTAAACACAACCTGAAATTGCTCAGCCCACGTTGATAGGGCATGTCAAGTGGGATGTGTAATGCCAACATGTCCTACAAGCATCATGACATACCTATATATAGAGGAGCATCCACTTTGTATGAAAATCCCTGTGCTGAGAATGAGGAAAATGACTTTTCCACATCTGATGTTTGGAGGGGGAGCACCATAAAATCAGCTCTGAAAGTGGCTTCTGACCTTTCTCCTGCCGCACTGTGCTGTCCAAAATAACCTTGCACATGCAGCAGTTTAACACCTCCTTGTCTTGACGGGGACCACACAGAAACCTCCTCCCCAGGGAGGTTTTGGGAATGAAACCTTTGCCAGCATTGATGGTTGAGCTGCCTCCAGCCAGGCCCTGCTCTGGCCCATCTGAAAATATCAGAGCCCCCCACCTTCATCTGTGATTAAAAGAACCCAAACAATGAACTGCAACAAGCTGTTGGAATTGTCACTCTTCCTCCTCCAAGGCAAAAGGACAACCAAAATATAATAAATACCAAAACCCCCAGCCCACAGAGAGCAATCCTGCATGCTCCTGTCAAGTGCAGAATCAGCCAGAGGTGTCATTGTGCCTGTATCACACCTGTCAAAGCCAGGGAAGGATGGGGATGTGAAGCAGAAATCACAGACAGCTTGGAGAAGCCAGCCAGAGGCACACAGAGACACAATGTACCACAGAGGGATTTTTCAGGCTTTGGTGACAGCAGATATTTGGATTCAGGAGCATTTGCCAGGGGCCATCACTTGCTGGGGAGGCTGAGGCTGGAACCATTCCCTTTCAAGGCAGCCTGGCTGTGCAAGGCCTCAGGTTACTGAAACAAATGCGGTTTATAATCCATATAATAGCTGAACTTATATATTAATATAATAAATTACATTTATCTAGCTTCTTGTTTGTGGCTGTGTTATTGCTGTGAGCTCTTTTCTACTTGGGTGGATCTTGACCTGACATGGGGGGTTTTTAGTGTGGGAGGTCCTGCTTAATAAATGAACATTGGTTGATTTGAGGGGGGAACTCCCTCTAAGCATCTGCAAAACTAATTTAGGCTTTTTCTCCTGACCCCCATGCAAATGCTCCTTTTTGCAGGGCCTGCAGACAGCAGACATCGCTTCTGGAGGATTATCACAGTAACCAACACTTTAACCCCCTGTTATCCTGCTCCTCTCCAGCCACCATAAAATCAACAAGGTTCTCCCTCACTGGGCTCAGCTGGGACAGGGGTGCATTGCCCATTCCTCCGAAATCCTCTTCTCTTTGTTTCCTTCCAAATACTGGAGCGAGCAATATTTTAATTTCTCTCTTTGCCACACCTTGTGGGACCTTTCCAAAGAGCAATGCCAGGATTCCCAAGCCCTGGTGATCCTGGGTAGCATCCAAAGCTCAGC
>WBNQ01031476.1:0-20402 GCA_013401375.1 Spizella passerina | reverse complement strand
GAGTGCTGCTGTGGACACTTTTCTTCCTCTGACACGGTTTCCTTTCTGTAAATGTCAGTGCATAAGGAGCACAGGATTCAATTTGATTTGTGCTCCTCGTGTTTGGGACATAAAGAACAGCACTTGGGTGTCAGTGCCATACGTTGGAGGAAGTGACTCTAAAATTGAGATAACATAAAGAGATCTTCAAAACCCATTGGATGCCTCTGGAGATAAAATAGTTTGAAACAGTGATTACAGCTGTTCCTGGCATCTGACCATTATTTACAGCTATTTGTGAATCTTCAAAAGCAGACTCATTTTGCCTGAAAAAGTCAACTGAGAAATCTTCGTTTTTTGTTGAAAAATTACTTGGGTGACTAATGACCCGAAAAAGTCATGAAGTGCAGCAGTTTGTGCTGATGACTGAGGATGGGCTGTTTTGTCCAGGCATTTTATCTGCCATTTCCATCAGGAAGTGCACTGGGCAATGTTTTCTCTTGGAGCAGTGTCTCTCTGTGTGGTGCTGTTTGTTGTGCTGCTCCTGAGGTCACAGATCTCCCACTTTGCTGGGTCAGGGCATCCAAGTCAGAGAAACCTCATCAGAACCAGTTTTAAAGTTCCACATGTCCCTGCCATGGCTGGCTTCATTCTGCATTAACTGGAGTCCAGTGCTGGGAATTTTGGCCCCCTTTTCCCAGAGCTCATCTTTGCACTGCCCTTTTCCGTGCTGCCAGAGGTCACATTATTCCATGTCAGTGGATTTGTGGGAAAAGTCTGGCTTTTCATTTATGGCCATGAGCTGCTGCTGCCGAGCTGGAACAAGCTGGGAATGTCCTCAGTGCTAAACTCTGAGATTGCATAATTATGGCTTACACAACAGCACACACAGGCAAACAAACCAGGGACTGCTATGTGGGATGGAGCCTGTGTTGGACGGCTTTCAGCGCTCGTGTTCCCTGCAGAAGGAGTTCCTGCTCCTTAATTTAGTAACCATGGATCTGATTCTCACTTTGCTGGGGAAGGTGGGTGGGTTTGCTCAGAGTTTGGGGAATTTTTGCTTTCCCACTCTCCCTGGTGGCTGGGAAAGGTGGAGCCCACACAGTGCTCTCCATCGTGCCTGGCTCCATGAGGGAGTGGTTTTCCACCACAACAATTGGCAATTACGGTTCTTATTTTAAATAACATGGAAACAAAGCAGGCTGCTCCCACCCTGCACTCTGCAGATGGGCAGGGTTCTGAATCCTGCTGGAATAATCACTGATACTAATTATAGAATTCGGGGAAGACAGCAGGGCTGGGCCAGGCTGAGCTGGGCTGAGCTGGGCCGGGCTGAGCTGGGCTGGGCTGAGCTGGGCCGAGCTGGGCCAGGCTGAGCCTTCCAGCATGAACTCCAAAGCAGCAAATCTCACTAATTTCTCCGTTGTGATTTCTGCTCTTTGCTTTGTCTCTGTTTCCCTCCCCTTTGCTGCCCTTGCACTTCCAGCACAGGAATGTGTAGCAGCCTCGTAGTAAGTGCTTGAATGGCTGGAAAATCCTTTCATGGCAAAGATGTGATTGTTACTTATTTATTTTATTTTTGGTTAATACGACTGGAATACAAATGGGGCTCTGGTGCCTAAGGGCCTTGCATTCTTCCAGTAATTCCTTATGACATGTGTCAGGTTCTGTTTTATTCAGGTGGGTGGTGTGATATTAAACAAGAAAGCAAGCTTGCATTTCTCTGCAGCTGTATTTATATGCACACTCCTGGCACAGAGCTGCTTATTAGGAGAATGTCATCTCCACACTGCCTGTACCTGAAACAGTCTGCAGATACCGTGTGGGCTCTAAGAGAAATCATCCTAAATCAATCAGATCTCCCAACAGCACAGTGTCCTTCCTGCCTCATCCTTTGTCCAGGCAAAGATGAGGCTGCCAGAGAAGTTCCTTCAGCAATGCTGCAGCCCAAACAGTCATGTCTGAATGGAATATCGATTTTCTAATCGCTGTGCTGCTGTTAAATGAGCTGTTCTGGGGGAGCAGGGGGAAGGCAAACTCAGATGCGTGGCTGGCTGCCCTTGCTTTGGCTCTGCTGAACACACCCAGGGTGTTAATGTGGGAAATTCAGCGAAGGGAGGAAGGTGGAACCCTTTCTTTGTGTGGCACAGCCATGGAGAGGGCAAACGACACTGAGCAGTGGGACAGGCTTATTCTGTCACAGAGCACAAACAGCCCTTGGGCTTCAGCCAGCCGGGCTGCAGCCAGGGACAGAGCAAAATGCANTGATCAGGCATTTTGGAAAGTGAAATGCAGTCCCTGTAGTGAAATCTTTATCACAAAGAATCTTCCTGAGACAATAGGAACAGTTATCAGCCACATCTAACCAATAAATAATATTTCTTAATATAGTTTCAGAAAATGCAGCATATGTTTATGTGTTCAAACACATCCTCTTAGGAGAAAAATAGCTTCTTTATTTTTCTGAAGATTAAAATGCCAAATCAACTAATTACTTTTCTTTGAAAACCTCTACCACATAAAACACACACACTCTCAGTGAACTAAATTGATTTATATTCCACCATTAATTCTTTAAAGCCCGTAATTTGCAGAACAACAAAGCTGGTTGGAAAATGTGCCCTATTAAGGGACAAACAGCTTTCTGAGCAAGATGGAAATGTGTTGGCATGGACCAGAAACGTGGGTGCAGCTGAGGCTGGGGCAGCAGGGGCCGTGCTGGGGCACAGCCAGGGGAGAGCCCCTGAGCTGCTGTGCAAAATCCCTGCAAAATTCCCTGGGGTGGGAATCAGCCTGGGGAGAGCGAGGGCCGTGTCCACCCAGCTGGGACAGTCACTGTTCTCCCTGTAAACATCTTTTCCCAGGCTTTGGGATGCTCTCCTGGTGTTCCTGCTCTTCAAGGCCATGTCTATAATTGAACTGGGTGCCATGACCTTTCCCTTTGGCTGGGGTTTCTATTGGCTTAAGAATATCTGAAATTTCTCCTATGCCTCCATTGGTCTTGTTTGCATCACCCATGGAAGGTTTTATTTTTTATTATTGGGACAGTCTAGGAAACTGGAAATAAAATTACGTTTGGGTTCTTCCAGTAAATGCATCAGTGACTGGAATCAAGATCTTGGTAATGAAATTGGAATTTGCCTGTTGCTGTTTTGGGGTAGTAATAAGATGACAATAGAATGATCCAGGTACAAACTGCTGTGGTTTGGCTGATGAATGAGATGTTGCACGAGGAGGGATCTGCCAGGAGGGCTTGGAGGGAGTGCATGGGTTGGAAGTGGAACTGGAGGCTGAGAGGGTCCCACGTTTGAATTCTGCTCCTCCTTCCCCTGGATTTCGGGTGGGATCACAGGCTGCCTGCAAGGCTGGGGGCGCTGCATGTTTTTTATGGAAACCTTCTGTTTGCTCCCTGAGATGGGAATCTGTCAGACACTGAATAAATGCAGGCAGAGCTGGCAGGGAGGTGTTACAGCACAGGAAACTGAAACACAGTCTTAAACAAATTAAAAAGATGGTAATTAACCAAATGAATTTCATCCTGGAGATAATCAGACGAATATATTTAGAAGGAAAATAATCCCAATTCTCAGAAAACAGTAATTAAAATATACTCATTTTTGGGAACGGTTAACAAGCTCAATTGGAGGCAGCAAAGTAGGCTCGGGCCCTGGTGGCTGCTCCTCATCCCTGTGTGATGTGAGCACAGCCCTGGCAGCACAGGGAGCAGCCCTGCCTGGCTGAGGATGAGGATGAGGATGAGCTCCGGAGCTGCTGCAGAGCGTGGAGCACAGGCAGGGCCCTTATCTGGGTCGCTGGCAGATAACAGAGCGTGCATTTCATAACCTGTGCTTCCCAGGTGTCAGCACGGGGAGGTGGAAGAATTTAAGGTGGATAATTGACAGGTAAACAGGAGACAGGGAGGGGAGATGCAGCACCCAGGCGCTGGGAATGCAGCTGCCTGCCCCCAGTGTCAGCTGGAGAGGCAGGGAGAGCTGCCCTGCCCTGCCCTGCCCTGCCCTGCCCTGCCCTGCCCTGCCTGCAGCATGTGCTGGAGGAGCCAAGCAGCCAACAGGTCCTTTCTGCTTCCCAGGGGGCTCATGGGGAGCAGGGGGGGATGTCTGGGGGTGTCCTGGCACAGGGACAGGGTTTGTTCTCTGGGGCTCTTGGTGCTTTCCTTTGGGGTGTCTGTGTCAGCTCAGCTGCTGCCTGTCTACACCAGAGATGGGCGTTGTGCCCGCACAATATTGGCTTCTTCCAGGACATTGAAAGCTACAGAGTTTGGGGGATTTTTGGCCTTTATGATAGCTGGATCTGTTGAAGAGGAAGTGGTTGGATAGAGCAGAGAACTAGAAGAATAATGTATTTGTTTCCCAGAGTAAATTGTTTTCAGGATTTAGTCCATGAAACACAGTGTCAAAATCTCATTGGGAAGTTTGTCTCTTTTGGGTTCTGGATGGGCAGATGAACCTTCTGTGCTCTCCCAAATATGGATAAATACTGTTTTTCTAGGAAACACCCAGCTGATCCGATCATAGTGATTGTGATTTGACATCTGTGTGCACACACAATAATTACATTGATCTAATTTATTACTGAAACTGCCAGTAGGTGAATCGATGGTTGATGAGGAGCACAGTGTTTGGGTATTCATTTCATTTTCTTATCAAAATGCCTGCAGAGAGGACAGATCCTGCTGGGATCTCTGGGAAACAGACCTGTTCAGGGTTCTGCAGTTTCTACCTGTCCAGTAAATGGACTGAGGGTGGAGAATGCCCTTGGAAGGAGCTCCATCCCCACAGGAGCCTGGGCATTCCAAAGGGCGGCTGTGGGAAGGCAATTCCTGTCCCCAGTGTCTCAGATGGACTCAGCCCCATGAAATAATCTGTTAAACAAGCTGCTCCTAGGAGTATTAATGAACCTGAGATCCTTAAATTGCATATTAGGGGGTTTCTGTTGGATTAAGCCTTCTGCACATCACAATGCTCTTAACTAGAATTTATCTTTATGCAAGAAAAGGGCTAAAAGCTGAATTAGAAAGAAAATGTCAATAGTAACCACATAAATTAGCATGCAGATTTATAATCTCTAGTAATGGCTAGTCTTCCAAAGAGTTTATCTATTTTTTTTACCTCAGCCAAACTTTAAATATTTAAATTTATATTTTTGGTCTTGCACCATCTAAATTTACAGCTCTGCCTAACAGCTCATCTGTTGAGGTGCTTCACTGTAGCCTTGTCTTGTCTGAAACAGAAGAGCCAAAGTTCTTGTCTAAAACAGAATTAGCGATGCAGAGGAACTGTGGGGGCTGAAGATGATACTGGTGGTGGGAAATTATTGTGGGAGCTCGGAAAAGGGGGCTGGGAATGAGCCCATGGATACCAGAAAGCAACAGAACCTGTGCTGCCCCCTCGGGCCGTCCCTCCGAGCCGTCCGTCAGTCAGAAACCGTGGGTGCCAAACTGCTCCAAAGTGACATTTAATGAATGGGAATTCTGTGCTCTTGAAATAAATAAATAGCCCCATTTTCCAGCTGTTTCTGCAGCACGCTGCCCCTCACAAGCTCTTGTTAGAGAAGGACTCTTTCAGGCTGCTGTGTTTTCCTTCCCCAGCTAATTATGCTCGGTTGGAGTGGGTGCTCCTGATTCACCAGTGGCTGTCATTTAGGAACTCAGAGCTGGGAGAGATGCAGAGTTTCATGGAACCCTTTGTGACCTTAGAATGTAGCAGACATTTTTCTTATTTTATTTTTTTTTAAGTTTGACTTCTTCAAAAGGAGACCTTGAGCCCTGTTCAGATTGAGCCAACTCTGTCTTGCAGTCATTAAAGATTCAGTAGCACCTTTTAAGTCCATGTTAGGAAATTCAGATTTTTCAATTTAGTCAAGCTGTGTCTCCTTTTCAAGTACTACACTGCTCAGTTTTGAAGGTCTTCCAGGATTTCCAGTGGCTTCTTGCAGAGCAAGAGCCAGAATGTGTTGTAAGAAAAGGGCTACTCAGGACTGCATGTGTTCCATGGCTGAGCTGCCTAAAAGGTAAAAATGTCACCCGGGCTAAGGAGGAGTCCCCCAGGTGAGCAGGGAATTTCTGCTGTGCTGCTGGAGTCCTTTCTGAGCAGGGCTTGGTTATTTATTTCTTATTTATTTATTTCTGTGTTCGGGATTGGACCAGAAGCAGAAGTCTCTTCTCTCCGAGGGCTCATAGCTTTTAAATATTGAAGGTTGAGCCTCCTCATTGTGCTGAGCTAAACTGCTGAGCTAAACTGAGTGTACTTTGAAATCTGCTTCAAGGTCTGAACTTTGTTAAGTGGCCCTTTCTCTATTTAGTCTTAGGAGGAGGAAAACTCTAAGCCTCTGAGTGGATTCATAGTCACACTTTAATTAATCATATCTTTACAGCATGCTGCCAGCAATTGTGGGGAGGAATGAGATGCCTCTAATCCAAATTCACAACAACAACAAAATAAATGCACTGGAAATATCCCTGGCCAATAAACTGCCTCATCCTCTAAGAAATAACACTTCCCACAGCCCAAACACAGGAAAACTGATGGGAAGCAGATTTCTTCAACCCTCATCCCAGTGAAACAAGGCCTGTTAGTGAAGCAGGAGTGCCAGCAACACTGCAAAGCTGCTGTTCCCCAGAGCTCAGCCCCTCAAACTTTCCTTTCAGGCTGCTATTGGTTTCTCAATGTGCTCCAGAACGTTGGAGATAGGATTTTTCTCCCTCTTTCCAAGTGGTTTCATTTAGTATTTATTAATGACATTTAGTATTTATTAATGACATCCAGAGAGGACTGGTGGATTGTGTTGTGGCTGCAGCAAACCCCAGGGCTGGGTGCAGGGCAGGGAATGATCCAGAGCCCCAATCCCTCCCAGCTCCTGCCTGGGGGTGACAGTGACAGTGCCTGGGTGACACCTGGGGGTGACAGTGACTGTGCCCTGGGTGACACCAGGCAGCTCTGGCACAGCTGCACGAGGGGCAGCTTGGGACATTCATTCCCCAGGGGCCTTTGAAACTTGGATTTTGGGGCTGTATCTGAGAGATTATTCACACAAAGGTCTTTATGGGCTGCCACAAGCTGTGAGTCACCAAACTGAACGTGCAGGTTGTGTCGGTTCAGAGAGATTCCCTCTCAGTGCTGTCCCTGGTTCCAGCCACAGCTCAGGGCACTTGCCCTGTGCAGCTTTTCCAGAACCTCCTCTGATTCACTCCATGCTAATAACTCCCCCACTTTCATAGGGTTATTATATAACTTTGACTACTTTGAGTTTTCACTACTTAAAAGCCAGGACTTTATTTCTTTCCTTACTTCTATTTTTCCCCTTTCTGTGTAGCCAAAATGTAGAAAAAAGTCTGGAAATGGTGTCATTGAGTAGGTAGAGACAGAAAAAGCTTCCTGTATTTACGGTTAAAATAGCAAAAACAATATTTTAAGACTCTTTTCACCCAGTTTTGGAGATGAGCATGCAAATCTCTGTCGTAGTGAAATATGCACAGAGATGTTTTTAAACTTTTGGTTACTATTATTATTGTTTCTTTCATCTTTGCTGGGGTGTGGTAACAGCAGTGTCACACTCGAGCCTGCTGTGTGTTTTCTCACACAGACAGTGATTTCCTTCTGTGAATGGAACATAAGTTCTGCTTAACCCAGAGAGAACAGCATGCTGAAAGGCAAAACTGGTGCCATTCCTGGTGGGAATGTTTGTGCCATGCAGGGAACTGGAGGCACTGGGGGCTGGACCTGGCACTGGAGACACATCTGAGCCTTTGGTGCCTGGGGCAGGGAGAGGGGCAGCTGCTCCAAAGGCTTCCTGGCATTTTTCAGTGCTCCAGGCAGGAGGATTCTTCCCTCTTGCCCCCCAAAACACGATGTTTGATCTGATCCAGTTGCCCCTATTTGCCTTGTCCTGTGAAGTTCTAGTTTAATGAGTTCAGAAACATCAGTAAATTTTAAATGAATTTCAAGTGTAGTTTGAAAGCAGAGCTGTGGCTATCAGGTATATGGATATGTGAAAGATCCATGTGACCTTTAGAGTATTGCCTTGCCTTTAAATTAACTTTGACTTGCATAAAAGTAAAGATTTTCTGTGTGTTTTATTTTAGAGTTGAGGATGGATTTAATTTTGGGGGTTTTAAATCCTTTAAGCTATTTGCCATTGTCAGTTATGTTTTTTAATCAGTCTCCTTGTCTGAGGACTTCTTCCCATCTGATTTCCAGTGCTGGCAGTGTCAGCTCCCATCAGAAATAAAGAGCCTGGCACGTCTCACATTCCCTTGAACAGCTTTAGCTTAAAATTTTGGGGAATTCTGCATCCTGGTGCTGGGAGGGAGTGCTGAGAGCAGACCAGATGCTTTTCAAAACCCTCTCTGGGTTTGTCCAGAGCACATAAACTCACTGTGTGCAGAGGGAGAGTGTGGCCATGGAAGCAGAGAATCTGCCCCTGGGATTCTGAGCCCTGCCTGGGCTTGTGTGGCTCCACACACCACAATTCCCATTCCCCTGCCTTTCCAGGGATTTGCCTTTTGCTTCCTCAGAGCTGCTGGAGCACATTCCCACCACAGGTCAGGGTGTCCTTTATTGAGTTGTGTAAAAGAGTTGGACAGGTAATAACAAAAATTTGGCCTGAATAAGACTGGTGTTACTCAGGCAGTGCTGCTGGAGCTGCACCATTTCCCCCTTCATTTTCTCCTGTAGTTTTCTCCCAGTCAGTTGTCTCCACTCCCATCCAGATGTAATTTTCTTTATACTTTTACCTGAGGCCAGCAAATGGAAAGCTCCCGTTCTTCCCCGGGGTAAGTGAAACTTCACAGTCCTTCACCATGGAAACCAAATTAGTTCCCAGTGTTTAACTTGCCTCAAAGTCCAGATGCTCTGTTTGCCTGTGATTTTTTGGGAAGGCTGCAGCCTCATGTCTCTCTCCATTGTGGCCAAGGCAGAAGGTGGCTGGCAGCATGGAGGGGAACCAAGCAGCAGAAACATTGTTGTGACCAGGGCTGTGTCACAGTCAGCAGTGTGTAGATATAGATATAGATATAGATAGATATAGATATAGATAATAGATAGATATAGATATAGATATAGATATAGATATAGATAATAGATATAGATAATAGATATAGATAGATATAGATATAGATATAGATATAGATATAGATATATAGATATAGATATAGATATAGATATAGATATAGATATAGATATAGATTGATAGTTATAGATAGATTTATCATTGGGTTATTGATCCTGCTCTGTGCACAGAGCCTCCTCACAGCACACTGACACAATCATACCTGCCTACAGGAAATCACAGCAGGGAGCAGCTCCCTGACAGAGCTTTTGGTCATTAACCTTGGAGTCTCTACTGTCATTTTAGCCCAGGCAGTGGGTGACACCACAGATAACCAGCCCAGTCCATCCTGGGGTCTGTCCCTGCCAGGGCAGGGGTGCAGCTCACCCCAGCATCCTCTGCAGTGGGGAGAGGGCTGGTTCCCAGCACGGTGTGCTGCACCTGGCTGCCTCCTGCCTGCCTGGCAGAGGGTGCTCCCTGTCCAGGCACAGCCCTGGATCCGCCTGCGCAGGGGAACCGCAGCCGCCATCTGTGTCCCCTGCTCCAAGGAGCTGTCACTGGAGTCTGCTCTGAATAATTCAGGCTCTGAGCTGCAATTTGTGAGGTAAAGGGAAATAGGAAGTGCCTGTGGCTGTGTGCAGGGGCAGTAACTCTTCACCCGAGGTTCCATGTCCTGGCAGAGCCCTCGGGAGGGAGCAGGGCCGGGGCCCCCAGCCCAGCTGTGCAGTGCTGTCCCTGTGAGCACCTGCACACAAATGCTCCTGCTGGCTGCTCACTCCTGCTCCTGCCTTTGCCCAAGTTCAGGGTTTTCCCCCATTGCTTCCCTCCCATGGACCATTCCAGTGGTGACCTCCCGCTGGAAACAGCTGCAGGAATGTGAAAATGTGGCAGAATGGAGCTCAACTCATTTTAGCTCCTCTCTGGGAAATTCTTTAACTTCTGTGCTTTCACAAACTTGCATTCAGCGCTGTGTAACCAAACCAGCCTGACACAATTGAGGCAGAGGGAAGGAAGATCTGGTGATTTCTCTTCACAGTCAGGGCTGAAGGACTGCAGAGCCCAATCTACCCCACCACGTCTTTTCCTTTATTTGAATCCATGGATACCTGTCACAATATTTCTCTGAGCAGTATTTCACTTCATTAGGTTGCATTGTTAACTGTGAAGGTCCTGTCAGTTTTTATCTATTGTTGCCTGCCAAGTGTTTGAAACAATCAGAGGTAAATTACACAGCTCTTTCCTTAAGCAGCCACACGGCAGGTACTGAAGGGCAGTGGCACAGGATTAACGCAGAGAAATCCCAGGGTAAGGAACAGGCTGAGGCTGTGCCTCAGCAAGGGGATGGTGCCTCCCTGCTTTACACCTGCCCTCCTCAGGGACACCTCCTGCTTTTGGGGTTTGGCTGCTTCTTGCTGCCCCTTCCCTCCCTCCACCCAGCCCTGCCCAAAACACCTGCACAATCCTGGAGCCACAGAGTGCTTTGGGCTGGAAGGAACCCTAGAGCTCAGCCAGCCCCTGCCTGGACAGGGACACCTTCCATGGTCCCAGGTTGCTCCAAGCCCCATCCAACCTGGCCTGGAACACCTGTGGAGAGTGTTTTTGGTGTTGTTACCTTGCTGTGCTTTGTAAACCCAAGTGCTGTGCAATGTTAGGCTGTTCCTAGGGCAAAGCGATGAGGCAGAAAGAGTCTTCAAGGCTGCTGAGCCATTCCCATCAGGATCAGCAATTTTCTGTGGGGAGACAGAGATTGGTTCCTCATCTCAAGGAGGGCTGTGAGGAAGCTGTTAGCCTTGATTCACTCAAGTGCTTCTCTTCAGGAAGACATTAAGCTGTGCCTAAGTGTTTTGCTAAATAGAGGAGACCTTATTGCAGGAAACTTTAAAGGCACATTTTACAGCTTAAATCTACCTCTGAATGAGCCTTGCTGACAGAAATAAAGGGAATAACAGACTGATGCATGCAGAGTTGTCTCATGATTTTTAAAACATAAGGTCATCATTTACAAACTTGGCTCCTTCAAGTTAGGGATTCAAATGCTTATGTAGGTACATAAATAAGTGGCCTAGTTTTCTGGGATGCTGAATCCATTAAAATCAATGGAAATTTTGCATCTCTGAATAAAATGTCACTTATTTTGCTGGCTAATTTTAGGTACCCAAATACAGAAACTTTGATCTAAAAGAAAAAGATTTTTTAAAAAGCTGCTGAATTTTTGCCGTGCTTCTGAAACACCAAGCTCCTGTGTTGGTGTTCCAATTCCTCCTTGAGGCCTGGCCTTTGGGGGAATGCAAAGGAAATCTGGATGGTGTCCTGCATGAAGAATTCACCTGGAATCACCTTGCTGTAGAAGAAGGAAGGTCCTCACCTGTGGAGTGTGCAGTGCACCCCATCCGCTCTGTTCAGAGCCTGGGCACAGGGAGAGCATCCAGCAGCACAACAAGCCCAAGCCTGCTGTAGCAATCTCCCCATGGGATCAGGAATTCCTGTAAAGGCATTTTGATGTCATCCATTGGCCAGGCCAGATACAATCTTGGTGCATTATCCCTGCACAGAAGTTGCCAGGTTGTGACTTGTTTTCCTGTTGGATCTGACCAGTGCTGCTAAGGTCAGTGTGGTTGCAGTAAAATGAAGTGAGAGATCTGTCACATGCTTTGAGCTTGAGTTTTATAGCACTGAATATAGAAAAGGAGAGGGGAGAGTGTCCTTTTGTCCTGTGAGGGCACTGATTTTCATTGCCTGCTGCTGCTGTGCATGGAGCTGCAGAACATTCAGGCTGAAATTCTGCATGGAGGACTTTGCTCCTAATGAATTCCATCTCCTGAAAGTGAGAGCTTCTCTCTTTAGCATTTGTGCCTCGCACTTGATCCACAGCTTTTGTGCTGCTGCCCTGATGGTGTCACAGATATCCCTTCTTGTGGCTCTCCAGCTTCCCAGCTCCTGCAGCATCACGTTCAGGTTGCTTTTCCCCTTCCTTTTCCAGCCTCAGCACATTTTCCACAGTGTGTATCCTATCCTGAGCTCCTCAGCAGTCTTCTCCTGTATCTTTTTCCTTCCCTGACTTTGGGTTTCATGTCATCTTTGTGCCTTTTTGTCTGACAACGTCTGTATTTGGAAACCAGAGCCTGTCCCTCCCACTCACAGCGCTCATCATTTGCCAGGCCCCTGATCCTGGTCCAGATCCTCCCTGAAGCTGTGGCTGCCCCAGCCTTGGAAGTGTCCAAGGCCAGGCTGGACAGGGCTTGGAGCAACCTGGGATAGTGGGAGGTGTCCCTTCCACCCCAAACCATTCTGTGATTCTGTGAAAAACCATTCCTCCCTCTGGACCTGATCTCCACATCCACTGACCTGGGATGGGCAGTTCTGTTCCTGTCCACAGCACCTGATTCCCACTTAGATCCAGGCATGTCTTCTCCTGCTCACAAGGCCCCTCTGTGAAGAGTGAAGCCATTAACTCTGTGTCACAGTGTACCTCCTGCTCCTCTGATGTCAGCAGGAAAACTTTCCAGCTAATTCATAATTTACTATATCCTTCCAGATTAAGAAAGAACCCGGAATGGCTTACGTACACAAAATATTCAAAGGCCAGAGGGACCGTGCAAAAAGAAAAAAAGTATTCATTTCAGTACATTTATTTTCCAAGAGAACAAAAAAAACTTCTTTTTTTTTAAACTGGGTCAACACTACATCTGCAGCTCTCAGCCGTTTTCCATACGACACGATCACCCACTCTGTTTATCTTTAGGCAATATGCTCTTGCAAACTGCCAATTAATTGCAGATTTGGTGCCTGCTCTCTCCCAGCATCCTGGATAAACACGGCAAGGCAATCACGGGGAGCTGCTCTTGGCTGCCAGGGGAAGGAAATCTGTCATTGTCTCAGCCTTGTTATCTGCAACCAAGGCAGACTTTTAGCAGCGTTCTGCTTGTAAACACCCTCTTTAGACACCTTCTGATTTCCAGAGATGGCTCGGCAGCCACTCTGCCATGCTACCTGCAGCTTCTTAAATCATTGCTTCCCAAAATGTTCAATGCAGATTGTCCTTGGTAAAAGGGCCACTGATACCAATAAAATGTGCTGAGAGAGTCCTTAAAATGAAGAGATAAAGCTGAATCCAAATAAATGTAAGAGACAGAAAAGGGGAGAAGGGGATGTCAGGACTCTGCTCTGAGGGTTCTTGGTGGGGATTTTATCAGGGTTGCTGTTTGGGAGTCTGGGGGACAGGTCTGGTTGTGATGTGGCCTTTTCAGAAAGGCCCAGTCTGTTGGTGTTGGCTCAGGTCCTTCTCCTCCACTCTGAGCAGGAAGTATCTCCTCCTTTGTGCAAGAGTTGTGCTAATCTATATCCAGAGAAGATGGTAACCCTGGGAGAGCCTCTCCATGACATGCAGCATTTTCTGACAGGCTGTATTTCTCCTTTCTGAATAGTGGGAGGTGTCTCTGAGCGAGGCAGGAGGGATGCAGATGGGTGATCTTTACGGTCCCTTCCAACCCAAACCGTTCTGACTCTTAATTTCTGTCCCTATTGAAATCACAAGAGAAGGCTCTGGAGAGATGATCCTTCCTTGGGTTGGGATGGTCACCAGCAGATCTTCACTCTTCCTTTATTTCTATCTCACTCTAAAACTGAGTGACATCAAAAGAGGCTGACTCTCCAGTGGCTGCAAAAGAACTGGGACAAAATCTTCTCCTGGGGCAATCCTCAAGAGGATTTAAACTGCCATCTTGACATTGAGTTGTTGGAAATTAACTGTTGCTTCCAGGCAAGGAATGATGAATGGTCTGAAATGAAGAGATAAGCCTGCATGTGGATACATTCTCCCAGGCTCTCATGGACCTTCAGTGTTACAAGCAGCTGGAATAATTCCTAAAACAGGGAATATTTGATACTGGGTCAATTCCTATTTTGATGTGCTCATGTACACGGAGAATAAATGAGAATAATTACTTCAAACCAGTGTAATTAGAAGAAAAGCAAGCTCCTTGTGTCTTAGAACAATACAGACACACACATTTGGGAGTCGTAGGGAGTTGTGGGAAATGAAACAAAATATTCCAGGTTTTTTTCCTTTATTTCTGTCATATACCAGAACTTTCTCATTGACAGGGTGAAGTAAAATCTGTTGGATTGAGCCTGTTTACCAGGTCACTGTGGATTATTGCAATATTGGACTACAGTGGAGATGAGATCCATATGTGGCTGTCAGGGACTAGAGTTTATTATCACACTGGGGATGGCTAATAATAAAAGTTTAGATTTCAGGCAGATTTGAGGAGAATGTGCTTTAGTTTCCCTCTTTCTGGTTTGTGGACAAACTCCCGTGTGCCTGGACTTCTTCACAATTTAAAATGTAACTTGTAAATACCAATAGAAGGAGGCTGCGAGCTAAGCTGACAGCAGTTTTGGTTTGAGCTTTAAAGATTAACTGTGTTACCTTCAGGAGGAAATAAAGATCAGAGCTGCCCCATCCTGGTGCAGCTGCCTATGGAAAGATGTTGACACTGCACTGACAGGCTTTGGGAGCAGCACCTTGTCTGGGAGGGTTCGGGAATGTGCTCTGCTCTGACAGAACCAGCATCACTCCTCCATCCCTGCTCCATCCCTGCTGAATCCCTGCTGCCATCCTTCCTGCCATCCCTGATCCATCCCTGCTCCATCCCTGCTTGAATCCATCCTCCATCCCTGCTCCACCCCTGCTCCATCCCTGCTCCATCCCTGCTCCCATCCTTCCTGCCATCCCTGCTCCATCCCTGCTTGAATCCCTCCTCCCAGCCCTGCCCAGTCTTTGGCGGTGGCATCAGGCCAAGTGCCCCCAGCAGGGATGGTGGATACGGAATGTTTTGGAAGTGATGAGAGATAGTTACTGCATAAATAAAGAGGAAATCTGAAAATTAATCAGAGGTGCAGACAGAGCAACCCACACTCAAGCTCTCCCTTTCCTACCTCTATGTTTGTTGTTCTGCGCTAATTATGTATGAGACAGAAAAGTGCTGGATGAAGTTTAATTAGGAAGGAGCTGCTTTGTCGTGTAAACTCCGTTCTGCAAGCCTGGCCGGCCGCCAGCACCGGTGTGAGCTCCGCGGCAGCCGGGACGGGGCTGGAGCAGATGCCTCTGCTCCAAAACACTGAGCCTCGAGGAAGGGTTTGAATTACAAAGCGAGGGAAGGGGCTGAGCCTCCCAGCCCCCTCCTCCCCTCACAAAGGGCAGCAGTCAGTTTGCTTCCAGAGCCCCGCTATCAGCTGCAGAGGAAGTCCCGCAGTCCCGGAGCCTGCGAGCGGCTCCAGCCGGATCCAGAGCGGCCGGGGCAGGGAGCCGGGCATGGACTCGCTCCGCGCCCGGAGCCGCTGACTTTCCTGGGCACCTCAGCGTTGCTTTTCTCTCCTGATCTTATTCTTCTGTCCTGATCTTATTTCCCTGTCCCGTGGAGGCTTGGGTAAGTGCCTGGTAGTTTTCCACTTACTTTTCTCTTCTGTGGTTCACCAGGATCTGCCCAAGTGCAATGGCACTGCAATGACAGCGTGTTCCCTGCGCCTTTGGGAGCTTGCTCTGGAAGTCGATGATCCAGATTGGAAAAGCTGGACCTTTACAATCCTTTGAATGGATACACTGCATTTTCAAAAGGGACAGGGAGCAGATCTGGAGCAAACAGATTTTCCAGCCCACTGTTTCAGCTGCTGGGGAGTGCTGATGCTGTGACAGCTTGCAGTGAGCTGGATTTCCAAAGGCTGGAGTGCTGGAGCAAAGCCCTGCCGAGCTCTGGCCGGCAGTTCGGGGGTGCAGATGTTTGTGCTGTTTCCTGTGGGGGTCGGGGCGGCTGTGCCTGGAGCCACCCTCTGGATTCCATCACCAACACAGCTCCAGCTCTCCCTCCAGCACCGCGGGACACAGCAGCGTGCAGGAATCGAGTGGTGGCAGGGTTTGCTGGGAAGGGGCTTGCTCTGGGCCCTGATGCTCCTGCAGAAGGATTCGGTGGATTGGGAGCACGGACACCAGGCAAGAATTCCCTCACATCCATGGGGAGCGGAGAGGAGGGGCCAGGCAGAATTCACAGATTTTCCAAAGCCGTTGTAAAAGATTTGTGTGATTGTAAAGAAAGAAGTGGCCGTGCCTGGGGGTCTGCAGCCAGTGTGGGTGGCTGGATTCCTGGTAGGAGCAGACAGAGAACTTGAAAGGGAGAGGGACTAAAACTTACATAATGTGTGAAACCGAATGTCCTTTCCTGCTGTCCCTGCTGTCAACCTGAGAAGGCTAACCCTGAAACGATTTTTAAAGCTGTCTTTGTTAGTCATCCTTTATGCAATTTGTTTCTTTATCATGTTTCATTTTGAGTACAAGGAGACAGGCTGATTCCACTCCCCTCTCCACTCCTCCTCTATTGTTAGGCTCCCCCAGCTTCCCGTACGATTGTCCAGCTCCGCTCTTTGCAGAGCCCAGCGGAAAAGGATATGATTGCAAAGGAAAAAAGTCTTTCAAATTAAAATCTGGCAAGTGCTTGTGTCCTCATTAGGCTTCAGACACATTTCTTCCCTCCCATCTCCTTTTCCCCAAAAGTTGCAGGGTGGCCAGTATCACTTGCAGTACCCTAAACAGCAGCAGGAACCCTCTTAGCCCTCACAGCCATGCACTGGCCAATAAATGCAGCAAATAACAATCCCAGCAAAGCTTAAAAACAAAGCATATTTATAACAATATGAGCAGCCTGGTCTAGTGAAAGGTTCCCTGCCTGTGACAAGGGTTTAGAACAACATGAACTTTAAGGTCCCTTCCAACCCAAACTGTTCTGGGATTCTGTGATACCTACACTAGGAACACCTAAACACAGTGAAAGCAGGGAATGCTTGCCTTGAGCCTCATTCAGATTTGTGAGCTGGTCACAGCTGGTGAGTTGTCCCAGCAGTGACACTGAGCATCTACCCTGGGCAGGACCAGGGATCATGGCTCAGAGCGTGGGTGTAAGGAAAGGAGTGTGCAGGGAGGGAGGAAGGTCATGGCCCCATCTCTATTGGTCCTCATTAAGCTGTAGCTTGATGAGCAAGTGGTAATTAATGGTTGTGTTAATGCTCAGAGGTAAGCTGATAGGACTCTCCTTGCTTCCTCTTGGTTCCCAGCCATGACTTCAGGACCTGAGCAGCACTGATGAAGCTGAGGGTTGGGTGTGGATGATCTCTGGAGAGGCCCAGCCAGGCACGTGTGACCTCTCAGGCTGTTTGCACCTCCTGGCCCCATCCTCCTTCCCACTGCACAGCAATTAGTGGGAAGTGTCCCTGGGCAGGACTGGAGCTGCTGTGGGGCTTGAGGAGATAGCAGAGCCTCTGGTGAGGCTGAGCCACCTCCTGTGGCCTTGTTAGTGCCAATATTGGCACCGGGAGATGGGAGTGGAGCGGCAGAGCTGGAGACAAAGGGGAGCCTCAGTTCCTCAGGAGATCTCTGTTCCCTCCAGTGACCCCTGAGCATGGAGCTCCAGCTCCTGAGCCACAGCCCCGTGCCTGCTGCTGTCCCAGCCACTCCCCAGGCTGTCCTGGCGTGCCCTGGGGGAGCTGGGAAGATCGTGAGTGGGATGAGAAAGCTCTCAGTAATTCCCTGAGTTTCCTTCTGCTCAAAGTGGCAGAAATAACACCTTTCTTATGTAAAAGGCTCCCTCAGCTCCACTGGGTATTGTACAGAAACACCCCCCTGCTTTGCTCCTCTTTGACTTGCACCGTTTCAGAGAGCTGCAATTTGATGACAGATTTAATAAGATACAATTGTCACTTGTGTTGAGAGGAGACATTCACAGAACTTGGAGTTGTATCACCTGGGATACCAACGTGTAAAGGCACTGCTCTGTTCAGTCACAGTTTTAGGTGCTGGAGACCCAGATTTTAGGACTTGTTAAGACCCAGACTTCAATACTTCTAAAGACTTGTCCAGTAGACATTGATGGAAACTTTTTCCAGGAGAGTCTCCCTTCCCCCAGCACTGGTTCCTTCTTCCACCTCTTCACCATAGAGGAAATTTCTGTCTTTTTTAAACAAGCACCATTTTTCTTCATGTCATCCCCTGCACTGTGGTAACAGCAGCAGCCAGGACTGGGGGAGAATGGCCCCAGTTCCACTGGGCCTGACTGGGACCTTGCTGGTGGCACTGGAGATGCTCTGTGTGGTGCTGGGGCGGTGGCACTGAGGGTGACAGCCCTGCCCCGCTGCCATGGGAGGGTCTCACGCTCCATTTCCCAGAAAGAGCAGGATGCAAATTGAGCTGCTGCCATGGATTTACAGCAAAGACAATAAAAACAAGAATTAGACAGATAAAATGATTAAAAGGCTTTACAAAAGCCTCTAAGCAGTTTGTCATATCCTGCAAGGTGATTGCCCAGGACACCTGCAGCATAAGGCAGCCCTTTCCAGCATGGCCCCTCGGCCAGGACATCAATAAAAATGAGGATTTATGAGCTCTGTCATGGGCAGCAAGCAAAGCATCGGGCAACAAATTAATCGCTGATTGCAGAGCAGTGCTGACTGGGAGCTTTCTGCTCTCTCTTGGCATCATTGCAAGGTTGTTTGTTAAAAAATTAGTTTGATAAAGAGACCCTTGACTCCCAGTGTGTTCCTCTGTTACCTGCTCACCAAACACGAGGCACTGTGAGCCCAAAAGGTGCTTTTCACTGTTGAAGTGTTCCAGCTTTTAGTCATCAGAATGTGACAGCACTCACAGCTCTATGTGCTTGTCTGTTCCTTCCTATCCAGTAATTTTGGGATTACAGAATTCCAGTTTGGGCTGGGAGGAGCTGGGTGCTGCTGGAAGCACTCGAGTGTGTTCCTGCTGAGCTGCTTCCCTTTCCTACCACAGAGGTTTTGCTCATTGTTCTCTAATTTCAGCAGGCAGGAAAAAGCCCACTTTGGATTTCTGCTGGCTGCCCTGTCCCCACAGCTGGTGCCACCATTGTCCCTGGGTTCCTACCCAGACCAGCTCCCTTTGTTCTCTGCTGGGCAGCTCCACGAGGTGATTGTTTCCAATCATTTTCTTTCTCCCTGCCTGAGACCAGGCCATAATTTCCCAGTGACTCATGTCACCTGCTGATGGCATTTTCCTGTCCCACACAGAGGCAGAGCAGGGTGGGAAGGAGCTGGTGCTCCTCAGGTTAAGGAACGCTCCCACCCTGCAGCAGCCACGAGCAGTGAGGGGCTGGGAGAGGGAGCTCTGTGGGACAGCACCATGTGCTGGGGATGCTGTGCCAGCCTTGCAGCAGCTGATCCCAGCCTGCCTGGTTTGCCCACGGCTGCTTTAGCCCTGGAGCAGATGCTGAGCAGAGCCGGCACTTTGCAGGCATTGCCTCCAAGAGCTGCACAGCTCTGCTTGAGCTGCAGGCTCAGCTTGGTTCATCACTCTTGGCTCTTANTTCAAGAAAAATAAACTGTGGCTGGACTTAAAACCTTGTGGTGAGGACTAATGGAGAGAGGCTTTTATGAGCATTGAGAATATTTGTAGCTAAGCAACCAACATCAGCAAGAAGAATAAATCCAAAGTTTCAGGGCTCTGCCTGCCTGTCTTCAAGAACCAGGAGCTGTGTTCTCTCTCTGTTAACAAGATTGCCTTCCTGCTGGAGGCAGGATCCCACGTTAGATGGAGCTTGTGCTGGGGTACTCAGCTGGGAACAGGAGTGAAAGGACAGAGAAGAATCTTGCCAAAGGCCACAAAGCCAGCCAGGCCTCCCTGCAGCCTACAGGAAAAGGCTCTTGGAACAGTAACATCTAACATATATAGATAATATTTTCTAATTACTCTTGTATAAGTCCTCCTAGCATCAAAGAGTGACTCTGTATCAGGAAGTGTGGTCACAGGATAAGGAGTAATTGGCTCAAAGTGAAAGCAGAAGCACAGCAGCACAGAAATTTCTCCCTGTGAGGGTGGGCAGGCCCTGGCACAGGGTGCTCAGAGCAGCTGTGACTGCTCCTGGACCCCTGGAAGTGTCCAAGGCCAGGCTGGAGCAACCTGGGATAGTGGAAGGTGTCCCTGCCATGGCAGGGGTGGAATGGGTTGAGCTTTAGTGGCCTTCCCAACCCAAACCATTGTGGACTGTCTGATTCTGGGCTCTCCAGCAGGCACCAGCTCCAGACCATGTTCCTTCCATGAATGACTGCAGCAGTTTTTGTTTGAAATGGTGAATCTCTGTGGCTTTGTTCACTTTCTATATTTGCACAGTTCCTGTTGCTTGGGGCGCCCATCCCATTGCTACAATTGCAGCACAGATCCAAGGCCTATTAGATAATTGAGCTTTATTTTCTACAAAGATATTATGCAGTGTTCTTCACTGGGTTGCACCAGAAAACCTAGAAGCAAGACATTTTACTTTAAAATATATTTTATTTATAAAAAGAAA
>WBNQ01031464.1:1997-15079 GCA_013401375.1 Spizella passerina | reverse complement strand
GAGAGACAGTATCAAAAGCTTTAGTAAGATCCAAAAAGATTACAAGTAGGTTCTCTTGGTCAGCTCGGTGGGTAACCTTGTCATAATGTGGAATCAAGCAAGTCTTGACAAGTTAGACTTTCCCTTCATGAAGCCATGCTTGCAGTGACCAATTAATTCAAGTGTTTTTCAATAACTTCTAGGATAATTNAACTTTAAGTTGATTTCTACTTGTGTGCTTGTATGCTTAGTTTTACCTTTTACTCTATAGACAAAAAGTGAAACTTCAGTGAAATTTAAAATGTGTCTGTTCTTTGCATGAATCACAGATCAGTAATCAAGTCAATTGAAAAGTTGTAATATAGTGTGGAGTCAATATAGGTTCTTCTTTTCCAGACCTTCTTAATCGGAGTGGGAAGTCTCCTGAGAACAGTGGCATTTCAGATAGAGTATCCTTTTTTATACCATTGTTGAACTCCAAATAAAATTCATTTATAGCTCTTACTTCCTAACAGACAGTAATATGTATCTTGAAACCTGACCAATAAATTGTAATTTGTAGAACTTAACCATTTCTGGTCAGGAAATCTCAAGTGTGAACTCACACAGACACTGAATTATCTCTGGCCTCACAAGAAATAGTCCCTCAGGTCATGGTTGAGGTCATTATTAGAGTGTTTTCTAAAGGCTTTTCGGTATCCTTGGGAAACAACTCTGGAAAGTGCTGAGCACTTCTGATAGATACTGAGCACCATCAGCTTTCATTTGGATTAAGATAAAACCGAGGCCACTCAATCTGTCTTGAAAATGTTTAGTGTTTCATAAGGTTGAACCTTGACCTATTTTTTTTTCACTTTACAGTCCCTAAAGAATCTTAAATTTAATTACAAAAACTCTGCTGAAGCTTAGGCAGAATGGACACTAGTACATACCAATGGTATTTAAAACTGTCTGTCAGTGGAGTATTGAATAGCTCTGTCTGGGTTTTAATAACTTTTTCTAAATGAATACAAAAATAATATTTAAATCCCATGTAATGTAAAAGTAATTAAAATGTACTTTTAATGCAAGACAGTACTTGCAGAAATTGTTGGATATCTCTCCTGTACTTAAGGGTGGGAAAGAGACATTGGGCTTTGGAGCACTTTTAAAAAATCTAGTGAAGGCTTAACATTTCTCCATTCACTCCTTGAAATCAGAGACAACCAAATGATGAGATTAAGTGGATAGATCTTCTTTGAGCTTTTTTTTTTTTTTTTTTTTTAATTTAGTGAAGGCCTCCCAGTGCATATTCCTGTTGGAGGTGATGAATAGCCCCTTTAGGACACTGGAAACTCCACTCAATGTTTTTAAGGAATATCTTCCATTTACTCAGACCACATTTTTCTTGATTAGTCCATAAGGATGAGGGTAGAGAAAAATAAACTCTAGACTGCTTTCTCTCTCTTTTTTTTTTTTCCCCAACTTCTCGCTACTTGTTTTAAGCTCTGTTTTATGATTGTGGCAAACTGAAGCTGCTGGGATTCAGTCTGGCCTTAATGCTAGAAGATACTCTCCCAAATCCAAAAGCTATCCAGCTAAAGAATCCATTAACCATTACTTTTCCTTTTTAGATTATGAAGTCACACTCTCTGAGGAAGACTTAGTGGGAATTAATGTGAAGAAGAAACTTTTTTCAGCCCATTGCACAAAACAGAAACATTTTTGATGCACTGTTTTTTAAGCTATACCTTTAATACAGCCTCAAATACTTCTTATATTTCCCTTACAATGCCACTGGCAGCAGATCAGTGCACTCCAACAACACCCTTAGATCTTTGGAATACAGGTGCAAGTCAGGTGAGTTGGCCCAGGGTTGCACTTCTACTGCATGGTGTTCTCTAGCTTTTACAAACACTCCTGATGGCTAAAATATGGTGACTGTAGTACTACTGATGGGGGAAATGAAAAGGAGATGAATTACAGCCAATAACACATGCATCCATCACGAACTCCTCTCCTGTAAGGGAGTGGGAGGTGAATCTGATTCACAGACTCCAAGCTAAATGGATTACAAAGTTCTGAAATAAAGAAAAAATATTCCTCTGGGTCAGTGTAGTGGATGTTGGGATATTTTTGGGTTTGTCTTCTTGCAGCAAAATTCAAGCTTTACTTCTCAAGATCGTTTTACCCTAAAATGATATTAGCTCCCAGGAGTTAGATGCTGATGATGCTTGATGCTGTATTCTTTCTATGGCACATTACAGTTCTGAATGCTCATTATTATTCATCATCTTTCCTAATTGTGTTACATAGGAACTGTTTCATGGCCTGTGACATGTGGAGTAGATGTTCTATGCACTGTTTGTAATTAAACATCTAATTCATAGTAGCCTACAGTGCAAGGAACCGTTCCCAGATGGTTCCAGATGGTCCTTTCCAGTTCTGTGTTCTCACATTTTTATTACAGTTAAAGGGTAGCAGAAGCAAAAGGTGACTGGCAATCTCTGTAACAGAAATTCTCTGGATTTACAGTGCTCTTTGATCTCCATTTCCTTTGAAAGAAAGAAGGCAAAATATATCACTTGAAATCAAATGCAGAAATGAAGAGTGAAATACAAGGTTAAAAAGTAATAGTATGAGAAACTATTTTGTCATACTTGGTTGGAAGGTTTTCACAACTATATTTTATTCATTTGGAGTTGAATAGCAGTGCTTTGCTCCAGCTACCAATCTAAACACTCACCAACTGTTTTATCCCTCAAACACCATCTAAAAACAATGTCTTGCCTCTTCTCTGCGGTTAGTAGATTTAAAATACATTATCCCCTCCACAGGAAAGTGTCAATATTTTCCAGAGCTATACAGATGCTTATCTATATCTATATCTATATCTATATCTATATCTATATCTATCTATATCTATATCTATATCTATACCTATATCTATATGTATCTATGTCTTTATCTCTATCTATATCTTGCTAATAATTTGCAAATGAAGCACTCTATATCTTGCAAAACAGACATATGACACTTTTGCTGCTGTGTAAGGACTCCACACTAAGGTTCCCCCATTCTTTACAGAACGCAGACATGCACCCTGATGCAGAGGAATGAAGCACCTCAGGGGAGGAAGCCTCAGACCAAAGGGGTTCACTGAAGTGCACAAGTGGGAGAACAACAGATCTGCTACAGGAAAGGTCCCAGATCTTCTCTGCAGCGAGTAACTCATGCAGAATTGCCCCAGTAATCCATTCCACGGATTGTACAGCTTGCCCATGTCAGACAGGCACACACAAAAATATACCCTCGTTAGCAAGGCCGAGGTAGTACTGAAGAGCTCATTTTACACATAGTGTGTAACACTGAGTTTCATGCTCCTTTGGTCATTAGTTATGGGGATAAGGATCAAATTTAGCCCATATATGTTTGAAAGTTCCACTTAGGGAAGTGCATATCTCTATGTTTCTGTGACTGTGTCTGTGACTCTTTGTATTAGAACTGTGGCTGAACAAAACTCTAAATCCAAAATTAGGGGGACATGGAGTAGACTTTGGATTCAGACCAGAATCTGGTAGTTCAGGCCCATCCTTGTAAGAGGCTGTGGATGAGTGGTAGTGCTTATTGCTGTCTGTACAAGCAACTGCATTTCTAAAACTTTGACACAAGACAATGAGTAGGCAATAGGACCAGTCTTGCACTTTTGCTGGATCAAAATTTCCTTTTGATTGAAAGGCTCTGTTAGTGTCACTCCAGCATATTTTAAAACAAGAATTTCCTGTGGGCCAACACTTGGGAGTTTTAACCCCAACCTCTAGCCAGGGGTTAAAAGTTAGCCAATCTTCTAATTTGTTAGTTTGAATTAGACCAGAATCTGAGAACTGAGGAGAGGGTAAAAAATCATGAGGCATTTGTCTCCTGACACTCCAGGAGACAAGTGCTTTCAAGATTAACTGATTTTTTCTCAAAGAGTAAATGTTCTGGGCCAAATCTATGCCCCAGACTTGTTCCTTAAGGCATTTTAGAAAAGATAAATTTGGCTTTTTATGTACAAACTCATTTTAATTTTCAGTGTTTCAGCCTGCAAGAGTATTCAGCTGGAGATAAGATACTGGATTTACCTATGCATTTGAAAAAGTAATGGGGAAAGAAGTTTTAATCCGTCTTTTTTCTGTCATAGATTTCATACACTTGATTTTTTTGTTTTCTTCTCAGTCTGTCAAATTCTCAAAAGTGACCTTGACAAATGATGTCTCTCACTTCTTCTGAGCATGAATAATCCAAATTACTTCTGTGATGATGGTTTGTTTTTATTATGGATTTCCTTGAGACTAAGAAGCTTGAAATAGCAGCTTTTATCTTAAAATGTTTAAACTTAATTAAATCACAATAAGTCTGTAGCTATCTGAATATGTAGATAGCTATCTGTTCTTGGCACCTATATGGCCTTCACTGATGTAGTATTTGTGCATCTTGCAATCCTAGCAGGATTTTAGTCCCACTGCCCCTTCCAGGCAGGGAAGTGTTAGTTTTGCAGACGGAAAACCAAGGCATGGCACACAGCCTATCCAGGGACTCCTGGGAAGTCCAAGTACAAGTTTACAGAAGCATCCACTAGGTCAAGACTATCTTCTTACCATATTATTAGAGCAGTTGCTGGAACAAAGTAAAATCAACCTTCTTTATCATATGCTAATCTGCTTTTGAGTTAAATTTGGCCCCTCACAATAGTCACAATAACTTAAAAATAAGCTTGAGTATGGACAATGTTGTTTTAAAACATATCCACTTTATATAATCAAAACAAATTGATAGCTATGGGCAAGTTCTCTTACCAGGCTTCAATAAAAGCAAAATTATTAAGACTCAGGGACTTCAATTAAACCAGTTCTGCATTGGTGGTGGTGGAACTTGAAAGAGTGAGTGCACCAGCAGACTCACTAGTGAGTAGCTGTAATGACAAAATGTGACAATGACCTGCTAACATTGAAAGAAACTTCCTGATGATTACCAATTAGACATTTTTCTAGTTGGCCCATCAGTGAACGTCATATCTTCCTACAGGGTGGATATCCACCATCAATTAAGTTGTACAGTGGATCCAGGATATAACCCATCCCACACACTGTTTACAGAGTTTGTGAAAGAAATGTGAACAGGACAGTGTAGAGAGGGAGGCAGTGATGTGCTGAGGCAATCACCTCACAGAGTCTGCAATGTCTGAAGCTTTCCTAGGCCTTGTATGTTCAGATCAAAATTGACTTACCCATCTGTCACTTTTGCTTCTGCAGCATCAAATAGGAATAGGATATTTTATTTGTACTTATCCAGCAATGACAATCACAGAACCATTTTATTTGGGAGGGATCTTTGAAGGTCACCGCCCAACTTCCTGTGGAAAGCAAGGCCAACTTTGGAGTTATACCTGGTTAGATCGCGGTCCAAAGGATGTCACCATTTCTGTCTGGTATGTGAGACCACATGGATCAGATTGTGGGTTACGGCATAGGGGCAGAGAACTTCATGGGGCAGGGTCTTCTGAATATTAATTCCTGATGCAGGCATTAGAGGGATCCTTCTGGCATCCTGAGCATCCTGGGAGGCCAAAGCTTGACACAACAGTGGGTGGGATGTGGGTTCTGCATTCCAGAAGCCCCGTGGCGGCCTCATCACCACTCACTATACATGCCAGGCCTACTGGAGAGGTGGGATGTGAGAGGGTAGCAAGAGGACGGAAGCCAGCATGCTGTTACCCTTGCAAGAGCAGCTCTGGCTTCCCAGTGTGTCCATCCCTGTTGGTACTGCACGCTGGCAAAAGAGCAGC
Organism: Spizella passerina; assembly: GCA_013401375.1. Taxonomy (NCBI): domain Eukaryota; kingdom Metazoa; phylum Chordata; class Aves; order Passeriformes; family Passerellidae; genus Spizella; species Spizella passerina. Next base: position 9,294 of record WBNQ01031464.1, on the reverse strand, counting down.
AGTGGACTCAGTAAGGCGTTTCACAGCCCCCAGGGATGTCACAGAGTAAAGAATAGCCTTAGTGCTCCCCTGCCTTGGGGAAGAATTTGGCAGGCATAGTGAAAAAGAAGAGCAAAGAGAGAGGCTTCTGCAGGCGGCCAGCAGTGGCTGCAGCGCAGCGGGGCTGTGGGCTGTGACCCCAGCCCCGGCCCTGCGCTCCCGCCTGCCGCCGGCGCTGCGAGGAGCTCGGCTCGGAACGGGAGCGGCCCCGCAGCGCTAATTAGCCGCGAGCGCTCATTAGAGCGACTCCCGCGCTTGGTTGGTGTCCGAGCGCCCTCTCCTGGTGCGGGCCGGCCGTGCGGGGCAACATCGCGGGCAGGCGGGGAAAGGGGTGGGGAAGGTACCCTTGGCCTGCCCTTGGTGCATGTAGTTAGAATCTTGTACTGCCTCTAGCATGTTGATGAGCCCTCCAAACTTGGCCTGGTAAAGTTTCCCAAACTCTCTCCCTCTCCACTTCCCCACCCTCTAAAATTCTTCCCTTTTTATGTTATTGGGTGTCCAGAAGAAATATTGGATTATTGAGCATCTTTTAGATCGATGGCCTCTCTGATGTTCTATGGAGACAGGCATTAGCACAGGTTTGCCTCTTAGTAATTCTCTGTGAAGGAAGAATCATTTTGAGCTATCATCTTTTCCAAACACCTGGTTCTAACAGTCTGTGTTGCTGCAGAGAGGACCCAGACCAGTTAATCTGAAGAATTTAATGCGAGTTGTGTATTGTTATATGTGGAAGATTGTTCAAGAGCAGCTTTATAATTGATTGTGTGTTTCTCACTGTTTGGACGCCATGACCATCATTAAAGGACACATAGCTTACAACAGCACATTAGCTAGAGTAATGATGATCTTGCAGTGAAAGTAATTATCTTGCAGAACAGTCTGGGTTTAAGTATAATTTTAATTCATTTAAATAACTTCTGCTACATTCAATGAGCTGTAATCCAGTGGAGACTTTTTTCTCTGTTCAAACTGTTCCACAAGGAATTTTTCAGCCTCTTGTAAGGAGTGAATTCCAGTGAAATAAGAACTACATGAAATACAACCACAGTCATTTGAGATAGGGACCAGGAAAGACTGAGAGCTTGTGCAAAAAGGAACAACTTCTATGTAGCTGTGAAAGAGTACCTGGATTGCCGGAAAAGCTGATTGCTCTTTTCTTGGCCACAGATTGCCGTCATGTGTGCAGGAGGTTCAAGAAAACTGGTTTGAATGAGGGAGGAACATTCTTCAGAATCAGAGAAGCCTTTACCCCTCCTGTTCAGCTCTCAGACTGAATGTTTCACATACTGTCTGCTGCTATCTGTAGTCTGCCCTCAACTTCGCTTCTCTCACCCAAAGATCCAGGGAGAAGTCAGTAATTGTGTAAGGCTGGAGATGCCATGTGGTATGCAAGGGAGTGGGAAAAAAGCAAACCTTTGGCTTACAGGCCACAGAGTTGACATAGACTGAGGTTGTGGGCCAGCCACAATTGTCTTGGGACTGCTGTTCTCTTCTGCTGGCACGTCATCTGCCTGCAACAATGTGCTGACTGAGTCTGCTTGTCTGTTGTAGAGCTTATCCTACCACTCCTTTGCCCTGTAGAGCATTTCTGTATTTCAGTTGCAGATCCTAGCAACTAGTTTCTTGTCCTGTCCCTCTTCACAAAAGGCAGGATAAGAAGCAGGGGATTTTCTTGGTACCCCACAGACACACAGCACATGCACACAGTACAGATACCACCCTAGGGTGTGGGAATAGGCTCCTCAGATTCATTTTTGCTTGTACCAACCTGTGAATCTCTCTTTTATTTTCATGAAGTTCATGTCAACACTTAGAGCTGTAGATATGGTATAATAGGACAGAAGAGTGTCACAGAGACACCCTACCCCCTCAAGAACAAGATTGCACCACACGTGCTGCAGTGCTGTGGGCAGTACCCCATGTACCCTAATAGCCCACGGAAGGAAGGATTAGTATGTGTCCCTAGAAAGGACCGTAAGAAGAAGCTAAAAATGAACATATTTTGTTCAGCAAGCTCTCAGCAAACAGAGATTTCAGAACAAGCATCCTTAGAGAAGTGTTCCAAAGTGCTTGTGGAACTCTCAAGTGCAGCCAGCAACAAAGATGCCTATGGCTAAACTGTGTATCAAAAGAAAAATAAAAAATAATAGCTTAGAAGAGTTAAAGCTTTGGCTTGTCTTTCTGTGCTTCCTCAGGAAAGGATATAAACTAGCAGCAAAATGTTCTCAACATCAGCAAAAATGCTGGTGCTGTCAAAAAGATCTGAGATGTGTTAAACTTCTGCAGATGCGGATTGAAGCCGTATCAGATGTGATCGCTGAAGGAACTGTGTGCCCTGAAATTTCACAAGAAGTCATGCCCAGCAGCTCTTTGAATGTCCACTGGGACACAAGGTTCTACTTATGGTCTAAAATACGGTGGGGGGGTCTTAAGCATTCTTCTTTCAGAAGTCATTTTCTTGCCATTGTAGGGAATATGGACAGTTATATTGACAGCATGGGAAGAAGAAGTATAACAGTGGCCCCTCGAAGGACCTGTGGGAATAGCTGGTGCCACTGTATAACAAAACAGTACCCAAATACTGGAAATTAGCTGAGAGCTACGGTTCCCAGCTGACAGCCCAGAAGGAACAGACAGGACTAGAGGCACCTCTTTTGGAGGGATAGACTTTCAGAAGGGTCGAGGGACTAAGGGACTGTTGCTAAGTGAAAGAGTTTTTATTCCCCCCTAGGTTAATTTTAAAGGGCATTTCTGTCCAGCTTTCTCAAAAAAATGTTTATCACACAGCTATGGCTTTTGTTGTCCTTGGCTAACAGAAAGCAAAACCAACCTCAACTGTGTATTCAAAAAGAAAGTTGTGCTTAATGTACATTTTCTCTCATTATCCCTCTGCTGTTTCTCTAACCTGCTTTGGAAGAGGATTATCTGGAGGCGGCCTTAGATAATATTGTTGTCTTTTAAATACTTGACCTCCCTACTAGGTGTAGCCAGAGGTTGGAGTGGTGCTTTTCATGGAGATTTCTGTGCTGTGTGAACAGGACTGTAGTCACTAAACTGAATTTACTCAGACCAAGATACAGAAAGTAGATGGCAACAACTTCAAGTCATTAGTGTACTGTTTGACACATGACTTTTTTTCTGTTTCGCTGTCACAAATGTTGCTTGTTGCAACACTTGAGACTGAATTTTCATCAAAAGAATGCTTGTAAGAGGAACAGATTTTACCTGGAAAATCCCAAAAAATAACTACATTACAATTGATAATCCCATTCCTCCTTGCATTTTTCCACTTCCACACAGAATTTATTCCAGAGCATTCCATCAGAGAATTTAAATTAAAGCTTTTTGGAAATAAATGAAAATGAAAATGCTGGGTCACATCTCAGCATTGCTGTCTGAGTGGTAAAGACATGAAAGGAACTTACTTATATGAGCTGTTTCCTCCATTGATAGTAAAACTTAGTGTCCTGATAGTTGCCACCACCTCTTGAGACTCAGCTTGGGGAGGGAAACAGGTATGGGCAGGAGAATGTAAATGTGTCCATTGTGCTCTTCTCACACCCTCTTACTTGTTAGAGCTGCTATTACTTGTTTTATAATAGAAAATCTAGGTTTCAGCCAACTCAGTGTTGTATTATTCTTCTAGTTAAACAGGAATGAAGTCCTTCCTATGTGCTGAATTGTATATTACTGTCCTCATCATATATGATCCCCTCAAACTGCAGTGAGACAGTTTCACCTCTTGCTTTGCACTGCTGTCTAGCTGGGATGCCACAAGTGCCCCACGCTGGCAGCTGGGACAGCCATGCCCACTGTCTGTAGCTGAAAGCCTAGCCCCATCATGAAGTTTCTTTCTGACTTGAGACATATTTGGTCTGTTCTCAGGTGGATAGTCTGGCTTGGCGTTGTGGCTTTGACCACCAAGCTGGGGGATAGTTTTCCAACTGTCATTCCTCACAGATTTTTTTTCCTTTGCTGTTTAACACAACTGTAAATATGTTATGGTACTTACGTATTTATGACCTTCTAAGCGGCAATGCCCATATTCATACACTCAGTGTTATCAACACTGAAGGAACCAGTCCTGTTCAGTGGTACACTCCAAAGATCCAGCTGGACATCTCTTCTGTTGTGTTTCAGGGAGTGAGTTTTCTGCAACCTTTCTCAGCCATCTCATTGCCCCATGAATGTTTTGAGCAACTGATCCACCTCGCTGGGTGTTCACTCAGTAACTTGAACTGCTGATATTCTTCGCCTCGCACATCACGATTCGCTATACATAAGCATTGACACTGTATAATTGTTTATTAGTTTTGGCTTGTCTTTGAATTTTAGAGTAGGAATCATATTCTAAGAAATAGGTTTTTAGGTCAAATTCTCTCTTGCTTTTCCCATAGTCTGTCATTTAATGAACTTGAATCAGGTTTTTTTCATTTGTGTTCTTTGGAACTATCATGTCATTTATCTAAGCATATATCCCAGGCCATAACAAAACTTGTCTTGCCCTTTGCTAACTTTTTTTCAATACCTACAATATACTGTGTTTTTCTTAAACTGCTGAAATCATCATATTTCTCCCTCTGACACTACATGTTTTTGTTCATTCTTTTCTTTCTCAAATGTCAAGATTGTGGCAAATGCCCTTTGCTTACTCTTATAAAACAGTGGATTTTAATTAGTGCAAAGCTAAAGGGGAGAAATACATCTCTGTGATGATTTTCTTGCTGTGTGGAATGAAAAAGAAAGGTCTTTTATTTTTAGCTGGTGTAGATCTGTTTATTGACTTGCTAAGCACAGGACTTCTAAAGTTGAATTGTTTTCCGTATCTGTGTTGTATTTGCAGCTCAGGACAAAAAAAAGTTTGTAAAATACATTTTTCAGTAAGAAAGTCATTAATTTATATCAGTAAAGTATTGTGCTGCATCAATACAGCTTGAAACCAGCGTAAATTCTGTATATCAATACAGGCATAGTATTTGCATTCCAATAAGGATCAAAAAGTGGCTGCAGTGTTCTTGAGAGATGTTGAAATAAGTAAATCATTGCCTTTTCTGCAATAAGTAACTGTTGTTTTGATTGATGCATAAATAACAAGGTAGATTGATCAAAGAAAAATATTTTCAAATAACAGAATTCTTGGTGGCTAAATTTTTTGCCTATTAGGGTCCCTTACTGCAACAGAATTACTTTTTACAGGAATGTCTTTAGTGAGTTGCAGAACATCCTTCTGTAGCTTCCCATGGTTAAAGTCACCCACAAAGATTAGTGAGAATTGCAATCATTCTCAAAGTGGTATATTTGCTTCAGCTTTTCTCCTCATCATAGCAGATGCTGCAGGGCAGAGAGTGCCAGCCATTGACTTGAGAGCCTTTCAAGCATGGATTGCATGAGTGGCCTCATTGACGTGCTCCCAGGATGAGCACAGACCAGAGAATGGCAGACTGGACAATTGTCACTGCAGGAGGAGGTACCCCAGCAGTGATTGTTGAGGCTGGAGTCAGCCTGATCCCGTAGGAATGAGCTATGGGAATCATAAGAAGCATGTTGAAGCAAGACGATGCCTGAACTAGTAAAAAAAACCTTGATGTTGTACATCAACTCTTTCTGCTTGGTTTTGACTCCTGGGTAGTTATGCCAGTGTGTATTCAACCAGCACATGTTTCTCTATAATACAGAAAAATTGTCTGTATCTTTCAATATAATTAAACTAAAAACTTTTTTTCAAGCTAGATCATCAGCTGTTATAAATCCATTCCTTTCTTCCTCAGGGATCTCTGATACTGATTTTGAGGGGCTTAGGTGAGAATTAATGCTGGCTGAACTCAGTAGACTTTATTTTAAATACCTTATAATTTCTGTGAGTATAGATAATTCTTTATTGAAGGAAGTGCATCAATAAGTTTTTTAAAGGTGTCTGAAGCAGGTCAGTCAGAATATATGAATGATCTGGTTGACATGGGGCAGATGGCAAGCATGGCTTTGCTCTTCTTCAGGAATATGCACCAGTATTGCCGTGCTATGGCCCAGACTGTAAGAAGAAGTTTATGAATCTGCAAATATTTTTGGTGTTGGGCTTCATCCATGTTATAAAGCTGAATTTTTAGAGAAGTGCTTAGCCAATGGAATTTCTTCTGGCAGATGGGTTATTTGAATTATTGATTTACATCTCTTTGTGAGATATTTTTTTCCATATCACATAGATCTGAGGGTTGTGCTGGTTAGCCTCACTGTACGTGATCTGCAGCAAGAATCTTTTTAACTAATTTCAAAGCTGAGCGAGTATTTATCCTAACATCAGAGATACAGCTGTATTTCTAACCTAGAGGATCATTGTTTCATTAGGCCTGATTAACAACAGCATTATTCCAGTTTTGCTGTGTGGATTTATATCAGTGTACAACTTCAGTAATGTAATAAATTAAAACCAGTGTGCCAAATCCTGATTCAGCTGAAGTCGATAGCAGCAGTACTGCTGACCTCACGTAGCAGAATGACCTGTTTGAAATGCGTTGTAATGTCCTTGCATCTCAACTTCCTCGTGCCTTTTTATGACTGAAAGTAAAAAGATAAAATTTTTGTTTATTTGTTTTATCTTTCTCTATGCTCTCTGCAGCATGCTTTTGTGCTGCTTTTGCAAAACACAGTATATATCTGTTAGAGTGTCCAGTTCAAAGGGTGCAGCTCTGCTGCCGTTGTCTACTTCGTTATTGTTTGCCCTGCATTCACTAGGCCTACAAAATGATCTGATTTACTGCCTTACTGTTACCCAACCAAGTGAAATTCTTGTGGCTTTAACTGCTTCATGTATTCTTAAGAATGGTTTTAATTTGATTTTAAAGCATAATTGATCAAATAAAGGGAAGTTACTGCCCATATGCTTGACCTGTATTTAATAAATAGAAGCTTTTGCTGCTCTGCAAACCAATTGTTCTTTTGAGCTTCCTATCTGCATTTTTATACTTTAAAACCTTTTTTTGATAATTAACATGCACTGTCCCTTTGATAGTGGGGATTTACCACCCTTTACCTCAGTGCAGCTATGACAGTTCTACCAGCGGAGGGTTTGGCCTTGATCTCTGCTGCCTTAAATCACACAGACTCCCTTCCAGCATCTCTGGTCAAGGTTAAATCAGCTTTTCACAGCAGTGAATCAACATCATTGATTCATTCTATATTCTACATATGAGCCTTGATATTATTCCTGTCTGTTTCAAGATGTCTGTGTCAAATCCCAAGCAGCTATCTAAACATTGAATAT
>WBNQ01031461.1:0-13526 GCA_013401375.1 Spizella passerina | reverse complement strand
CTGCAGTGTGGGAGAAGCTGAGGGGGAGAGCTGTGCTGTGCAGGTTGTGTCTCCCTCAGAGAGGTGCTGTTTGGAGCAGCACAGAAACCTGGCACCGTGCCTGGGGAACAAAGGCAGCCCTGGTGTGTCTGAAGCGTGTTTAACAATGGTGCTAATCCCCCTTGCAGAGCATTGCCGAGGTGTTCCGATGTTTTATTTGTATGGAGAAGCTGCGGGATGCCCGCCTGTGCCCCCACTGCTCCAAGCTCTGCTGTTTCAGCTGTATCCGGGTGAGTTTGCTTGCTTTGGTCTGCTCTTTCAAAGGTTTGAACTGAAAACTGGCTGAGCTTATGAAAACATTCTTTTCCTGACGTTCCAAGGATTCCTTTTTTTGTTTTTTTTTTTTTTTTCCCTTCCCCTTTAGTTTCCCTTTCAAAACCTTTTATAACACCCCTGAGGAAGAAGTAGGCAGGCTGTGCATTGCCTTCAGTGCTGCTAATTATAGGCACCATCTGGAATAATTGCTTCAAGGAAGAGACACACAATGATCCCTTCTTTAGCACCTCCTGAGAGTTGGTGATNCCAGTGCATCACACTCCAGTTCCAAATCCAGATGCTGTTTTGTGTTGCTGTAGCAGCAGAAGGTTCAGCTGAGGTTTCCAGACCTCCAGTAGTATTTCCAGAAATTGGAACAGACATTCATCCTTCGCTCTGGAAGCTCTGACAAGAGCTGGAGGTGAAGGATTCGTGCTGCATATTAAGGATTTCAGTGACATATTGTTGCTGGGTGGTGAGAGATTATTCATGAGACTCTTTAAATGTAGTAGAGAGCTGACAAATATAAACCCATCAAGTGCTGAGCTTTTACACTTGTGAGTTGTAGTGGGCAGGTGAAGTTCTTTGCTCAGCTGTTTGTCCCTGGAGCTTTCTGCAAGAGAAACACTCACAGGCTCCTTGTGGATTTGATCATTGAACTTCAGCTATTTAATTTGTCTATAAATAACTCAAGAGGAAGAAATAAATTACCTTGAAGACTAATTAGACTCTGAGAAAGATGCTTGTGGTGTCTTTTTCTTTCCTTTATTGAAGCATCCTCTTTAGTCTAAGACTCTGGGAATCTGCCAGGTGGGTGGCTCCTAATGCAATATTTGGTACCTCAGAATTATAATTTTAACTGAAGCATCTCTGCCATCTGAAGACAAAGTGGTTGCTTGTTACTAAGACACAAATAGCAGCTTCTTCTGTGACTAAGTGGTTGAACAGTTAAATTGAAAATTTGCTTAACAGGAAAAAAGTAATAAATTAAGTAACTGCTAATTAATGATAGAACGTATTTGCCTGCAGTTCTTTCATTCCAGCCTGTTTAAAAAGGTTTCTCCTTTTTCCATCCCAGCGTTGGCTGACTGAACAAAGAGCTCAGTGCCCTCATTGTAGGTAAGGTATTTTTAATAGCAGGGATTGGGTGGATTGTCCTGTTATGATCAATCTCCTTTTCAGTGCAGCTTGCACTAAATTTATAAGCTTTAAATTTTTCTCAGACCTGCCTGCTGTTTCTATAAAAATTGGCCCTGGTATAATACTTCTGAAATGCATTCTGGTTTTGTGAGAAGCTGAGCAGGATCTTTGTTCTTCCCACATAACTCTGCTGTGCACATAGCTGGTGTAACAGGAGTAACTACAGGGAATTCCTCTTTATGTTCTTCTTTCAAAAGTCAGAGCCCAGGAGCTTCAGTTTTCAGGGTGAAAATGCCCATTTTTAATTCATGTGGTGTGCCTGTGCAGCCATTCTGTGCATCATTGCCAGCTGCAGTTCCCACCTCTCCCAAATGATCAAATCGACTTAATTTCTTTTTTTTTGGCTTGGAATAACTTGTCCAGTTTCTGCTCTTTTTTCCCTGTGACTCTTCTGGTAATGTAGTAATGAACTGAGCTCATTTCAGTGCTTCTTGTGTAGCTCCTGGAGCCAAATTCCTGCTCTAACTGTGCCGTCCTCCCTGCAGAGCCCCCCTGCAGCTCCGAGAGCTCGTCAACTGCCGCTGGGCAGAGGAGGTGACACAGCAGCTGGACACACTGCAGCTCTGCAGCCTCACAAAGCACGAGGAGAATGAGAAGGACAAGTAAATGGAGTGTTCTTTGCATCAAGTGTTTTGTGGTTTGGATTTTGCAGCTAATTTTAGTCATGTACTCTGTGTATCTGTGAAGTGCTTCTGGAGAGAATACTGAAAGCAAAACCTTACAAAAGGTTTTTATTTTTCCTCCTGCAAAAGATGTTGTGTAGCAAAACAAGTGGAAATGTTTAGCTGAGTTTATAGAAAATTCATAGCTGTTTTCTGTGGGTGATATGTGTATTTTTTGATTTCAAGGTGTGAAAACCATCATGAGAAGCTCAGTGTTTTCTGCTGGACCTGCAAGAAGTGTATCTGCCACCAGTGTGCACTCTGGGGAGGAATGGTAAGGGGAGATGGACACGGTATGAGGAACTTCAAACTTTGTGTCTGATGTGGTTTTGAAGAACTGGAAATGCTGTGAAACTGTTCTTGTGGCTGTTGGATTGCCATGCAAATACTGCAGGTTTAGGTGTATTTATTATTTAGTAACACTGCTTGTGAAATATGATACTTTCAGTTCATAATTAGAGAAGGAAATTGAGTTTTTACCAAAACCAGGTCAGAATTACCTTCCTTGTTATAAACTTCATGATGTTTAGGACAAATTGTGTGTGGTGGGGAGATTTTGTGAGCAAAGGAAGAAAACACAGATAACACTTCTTGTTTAATTGTCCTGGCCTCCAATCTCTAAAGCTATTAAATTCATCAGTGTTTATCCATCCATGGGTATTCAAGGAGAAACAAATGTTGCTGTTTGGCAAGTAAGTGGTTAACAGTGTGCTGCCTTTGTTTGGGAAGAGTGTTTTAATAATAATAATGATAAAAATAAACCTTCTACCAATATTTGCTTTGGTAAAGGATTGCACAGTGAATGAAGCCGTTTATTTTTGGAGGACTCTTGAGATTCCAAATAACTCCTGACAGGAAGCTTTGATGGAATGAGAGCCAAATTCATGATTTCTTACAAAGGGAAGTGAAAGACTGACTTCCTACATACAATCTGCTTTGGAACCTTTCCAGAATGAGTGATGCGCTCGTAGGCTTTCTTCCCTTCTCTTTCAGGAATTTAATAGGAGTGCAACAAAGTGGAAAAGAGATGCTGTATTATTCACCACCTCCTCCTCCTCTTCCTCCCTTTTTTTCTCTTTGAACAGCACGGGGGACATACTTTTAAACCACTGGCAGAAATCTACGAGCAGCATGTCACCAAAGTGAATGAAGAAGTGGCAAAGCTGAGGAGAAGACTCATGGAATTGATCAGTTTGGTGCAGGAAGTGGTAAGAAAGTTCTCCTGTAGTGGCAAAGAAAAACTGTAAAGTGGGAAGTGGAAATAGTACCTGTTAGAAGGTGGTGAGATTATCCCACAGAGAGACCTTTTTATTTTTTCATTTGACTCTTTTTATACCACGTGGAAAGATGAAAATATTCTTAATTCTGGTTTAAAGTTACATAACAGAATTTTTGTTTTGAGTGTGCTGTTTAAAAGTTGGAGTTGGACACTTCTTTGAAATATATATTTTTGTCAACACTTAATGTGTTCTGTCATGCTAAATGAGTACAAAAATACTTTATTCTAGCAGCTTATTTCCCCTTTTCTAGGGTAATAAACTGTAAATGTATTTGAGCCTGCAGGATGAGCAGCTCACCAGTTGGAGATGTGTTTGTGCACATTCTTTTTTTTCCCTGTGGGGTAAAAATGTCAAAAATCTGAATATTGACTTGTTCAGCTTGGGCAGTTTCAGTGGGGATTCCAGCAATTGGATGCAGTTTCTGGTATCCCAGGAAGAGTTACTTTTGTGTTCTGTTACATTTATGATGTGCAGTCTTTGTGCACATAAAACCAGGGATTTTTGGAGCTAGTTTCTGTATGATTTTTGCCCATTTTTCAGGTGCCTATTTGCCACATGCACTGATAGTTTTGCTCTTCTGCAGCTCAGATGTGACTCTATAAACACAAGTGTGGTGATAAAATGCTGAGAGTTTGTGGCCTTACCCTGGCAGGGAGAAGTGTGCTGGTTTTATCCATTGCTGTCACAGATATCTTTTATGAAAAATCCTTTCCTTGGGATTTTTCCTCCTGAGAAAAGGCCTCAGGAACAAAATGTAAACATTGATTATCTGCTGCTGTGGAATGCAACAGATGGATTTGGGATTGGTCTCATGTGGTTGTTTCTAATTAATGGCCANTTACAGGTTTGATCCTAAAGGATCCCCACATGACAAATCCCTGTGTGATCAGACAACGTTGCTGAGTTTCCCAGTTACCCTTGGGCCTCTCTGAGTGATCCAGTGAAATCACTCATCAAAACAGCACTCCTCTTAGGGGATTTAGGGACAGTTCAGCTTTTTTGGGGTGTGAGAGGGTGGAACCAGGGTGTGGCTGAGGGGAGGTGCAGCTGTGTTTCTGGTTTCTGGCCCTGCAGGAGCGGAACGTGGAGGCCGTGCGCAGCGCCAAGGACGAGCGCGTGCGCGAGATCCGCAATGCCGTGGAGATGATGATCGCCCGCCTGGACACCCAGCTCAAGAACAAGCTCATCACCCTCATGGGTGGGTATGGCCTCTGGGAGGAGGAGGAGAAATGTATTAACAATGTGTAAACCCACTGAGAAGCTTTGTTTCTGTGGGAGGGTGACTCCTTCCACGCTGTGGTGTTGGGCGAGTTCACTGCTGGCTGAAAACTTCCACCTGCAGCAAAGCCTTTGGTTAATGATGTAGCTACTGTGAAAAGTTCTAAATTCACCACAACATGATTATATTCTGTTAAAAACTCCTATATAATAACTTGGAAAACATTCCCATCTAGCTGGAAGTTATTTAGCACCTTTCAACTAAAGTGCTTTTACTTCATCTGTTTGATTTGAAAATACATCTTTCTAATTTGAAAATCTTTGTAATAGATACTCCTTTTAATGTAATTTTAATATAAGAAGGGCTTGTCTGGATAAGAGTCAAACCTGCTTTTCTTTCTGTCCATAAAAGCACCCCAGACCAACAAACCTGCCATTTCTAGGACACAGAGTGTTTCGTTACTGACTTAACCTCAAATGAGTTATTTAGTACAGCTCTAATTAAAAATGTAGAGTTGCTTTTCAGATGTTTTCTCAACCAACCTTGGTACATGTAGAAATCCTTTACCTTAGTATGTTCTGGGGCATCTTCCAAGTGGAAACAAAAAAATAAAAAGACAAGTACACTTAAGAAATATTGAATATGTGTTTTAGGGGTTTTTTAACATCTTTTCTTTAAACAGGTCAGAAGACATCACTTACTCAAGAAACTGAACTTCTGGAAACCCTGCTTCAAGAAGTAGAACATCAGGTAATTATGAAAGGAGATTAGATAGGCCAGCTGAGGAGGGATCTTTCTTACTTACTTTTTTTATTTTTAAAATATTAATTGATGGATATTTCTGGAGGATATATTTTCATTGATGTGGCCTTAAGTTGCACAATTTCTTCTTAAAAGTAAGTGTGTCTTCTAGAGATACTCAAAGGTGTTGTGTGATTGAAAAAATTACTACAGGGATTAATGGCAATATCATACAAAATTACCCAGTTCTGTGTAAGTTAGTTTAATCTAAGGGAAATACACAGTGGCTGTTGTAACTTCCATTGTGGAATTCCAGAAAATGAAATAACCCAAAACCTCCAAGCTGCATTTTGTCATTGTGTTGTGGGTAAACTTTCTGAAGCTGTGACAAACATGTGATTCAGTTGTTTAAAACCAAAAGCGGATAAAACCTCTGATTTTTACTGAGCTAAGGATTTTTCCCCTTCTTTTTTCCCCTCCCAGTTGCGGTCCTGCAGCAAGAGTGAGCTGATATCCAAAAGCTCCGAGATCCTGATGATGTTCCAGCAGGTCCATCGGAAGCCCATGGCCTCCTTTGTCACCACTCCTGTCCCCCCAGACTTCACAAGGTGAGTCTTGCACTTCTGTTCTGTTTGTTCAGAGTTTAAAAACACATTTAAAGTACCTGAGAGGAGAGTTTCCTCTTAACTTACTCCTTGTAGTAACCTGTGCTGCAAGTAGGCTTTTGTGTCCCAGCAGGGCTTATTTTGTGTCTGTAGTCCCTGCTGGGGACTCGGGACAGTGGCTTCCAGCTCACAATTTTTTTCTCTTTTACACATAGTTTACTGATTTGTCCTTTTTTCTCTTATTATTGGGTCATTGAGTATATAATTGCCAGGCTCTCATGAGATGCCTGTGCAGGTCACCTTAATTCAGAATATACAGCCAAAATCACTTCATAGCACAATTCTTCATCAGGAGAGTGCTGCTGGTGCTGGGTTCTGAGGGAGCCTGTGCTGAAAAAATGGAAAGTCAGAGAAGTGTCAAGAATTCCTCAGCAGAAATTGGTTTGGCTGTGTCATGGTTTAAATCTGAATGTTTATTTTCCAATGGCACCAAGGAATCTCCTCCTGAGGAGATGTATAAATAGAATTATACTGCAATAACCCAGTGTAGTCTTGATGAATTTCAGGGGCTCTGGTGACCTGAGACATCTACAAAATTCTTCTACAGATTGCAAAAGTTGGGATTTTTAATGCCTTGTTATTCAAGTGTAATAAATTTATTCTTTCCCCACACAGTGAATTGGTTCCAGCCTATGACTCAACAACATTTGTCTTGGAAAACTTCAGGTAAGAAAATCTTTAATTACTGTGAACATTGGCAGCATCCTTCTGTACGTGAGAAATATTATTTAAAACACAGAACAACCTCTACAGAAAACAGTGAGATGTAGACTAAACTATGGAAATTCCATAAAAATCTCTTGTTTACCTGGTGAATAATCAATTCTCTGTGAGGGTTTTGCTTTGTCCCAGTCCCAAATGTTTTCCTCCTGTCTCCCAGCACCCTGCGGCAGCGAGCGGATCCTGTGTACAGCCCTCCCCTGCAGGTGTCAGGCCTGTGCTGGAGATTAAAGGTTTACCCGGTGAGTTTTGTCTCCAGCTGCAGCTGTTTTCCCATCCCAGCTCATTCCCAGCATTCCAGGAAGGAATCATGTTTGTCTCATGCTCTACATGAAAAGCTGTAGGAAAAGAAAAGAACATTAAAGTGAGTTGAGCACCAGCCTTTGGAGAATTCCCTCTCTGCCTCCAGATCTCCAGTGAGAACATGCTCAGTAGAGTTTGGTTAATTTTGAAGCAATTAAAATTAACCTGCTGATATTGCAGAGGAATTTTGATGGATGTTTTAATGTCTCAGGGATTTTTGCAGATGTCCCTTACAGAACTGAGGTACAGAGTAACTTACCCTGTTTGAGTGATACTTCCTGGGGAAGGGGGGAGGAGGACCAAGCATTTGTCCTTGACTCTGCATCCAGCTCTCAAACTGGACATTAAAATGTGTATTTTATGTCCCTTCAGTGGGCTGAATATTCCAGTTTCTGAAGCTTTGTCCATGTTGGAATGTTGACCCCCAAGCCGGGATCTTCCCACATTCCCTGCTCTGCTCAGTGCTGCTCCTGCAGCTGTGTGGAGAAGAAGGAGTTTGGTGGTGGAGCAGCAGCTCTGACTTTGTGATTTTTGTGGCATCCTTGAAAAATTGGCTCCATAAGTTAAGCCCGTGGATGCCCAGAATTGAATTATTGCAGAGGTGGAACTGTGTGGAAGTTTCCACAGTATTGTAAATTCAGGATTAGCTACCTGAGCTGTGCTGTCAGAAGGCATTAAAATTTATTTTTTCAATGGTAAGTTGAAATGTTTCTTCAAGCTGGAGGATTCAAGTTGAGCCATTCTTCATCCTTCATTCAGGTGAGTGTGATGGAGGTTTTGCTGTATTTTTTTCTTGACTTCTGGTGACTCTAATATTGTTTCTCAGTTAACTGCTCTAACTTTTCATGTTGCATGGGATTTTTTTTCTGAAGAAATTGCTATTTTCTCAAAAATTAAGTATCTTTGAAATGTGGCTGTATGTAAAATATTTCAGAACTAATGTTTAACCTAAAATAATGTTTTTCTGATATATTGTTTGTCTGTTCAGACTTCCACTTCATCAAACACCTGAAGTGTTAATAGAGTAATTAAAGCTTTGTCTTGAGATTTATATCAGAGATACCAATGCCAGACTGTGAATGTGCTTGTTGTTGATTGATGTTACAGCAGGAGGTCACTGAAGACTAAAAATCACAACTGTAACATCCAAAGTAGATTCCTGCTGCAAATCCAGTCCTGATTGAAGCTGTTTTCTAAACTTCTCTAAGTTTCCTGTATCAAATTGTTATTTTTTTCTAGTTTTTGCTTTCTATTTTTAATCAATATCTTGATTTTATTTCAAGGATGGCAATGGAGTAGTTCGAGGCTACTACCTGTCAGTGTTCCTGGAGCTGTCTGCTGGATTGCCAGAGACATCCAAGTAAGCAAAGCTGCACTAGGAACAGATGTTGGGGTTTTTCTGTCAGAGACTGCAAAGCCCTTTGAAAAAGAATGGTGAGAGTTCTGTTTGTTGGGCTTTGACTGGGCACAGAGATAATATTTTAAAGTTGTTACTCAGTGGCTTTCTTGAGATAAAAAGAAGCTGGTGAAACAACTGATAAGAGTATCTGTGTAGTAGTTCAGCCCTGGAGTTCACTCTACTCCATATTCCTGCTCTCTTTTATTTTTCACTGTTTATTTAAATGTTCAGTCAAATTTTAGGCCTGCCACTCATTCAGCTGGGCAAGAAAGCGCAGCTCTTAAACCATCAGCAATTCTGACATCTTTTGATCCAAATCCCCATTCCTTTGCCCTGGCCAGGTACGAATACCGTGTAGAAATGGTTCACCAGTCCACCAACGACCCCACCAAAAACATCATCCGCGAATTCGCCTCTGATTTTGAGGTTGGGGAGTGCTGGGGGTACAACCGCTTCTTCCGCCTGGACCTGCTGGCCAACGAGGGCTACCTGAACCGCCAGAACGACACCGTCATCCTCAGGTGGGTGAAGCCCCAAAACAGACAGCCTTCAAGAAATAATGAGTTAAAACATAGAATGTGAGGCATTTAAAGAGAGCATAGCATTAGGAAACACATAGAGCAATAAATCGGCTAAAGCATGGAACACAATGACAGGAAAGAGATAGGGATAGGGGAACTGATGGGCTAAGCATGTTCAGAGCCAACAATGTCAAACTGACCCTAAGGGTTTTGCCAAGCCATGGGGACCAAGCCNCATGCAAAGATATGATTATGTATATGATCTGATGTAATCCTATATCCAAAACTGTATAAAAGGCTTGCTTTTGTTACAGGAAACTCAGAAATCCATTTTGTGATTTCTCCGATGCGTCGCAATAAATACCTCCTGCTTATTTGACTTAAGCTGAGTCTCTTAGGCAGTTATTCTTGCCTTTTGGGGCAAAATTTGGCTTCATGGGGCTGCTGCTCTCCTCCACCAGGGCACCCCAGCCTGCTGCTGAAATAGGGGATCATTTACCTGTCTGAATTGAAAATATTGCTGCTGTGTTTTGTTCCAAGTGGATTTCACCCTCGGCGGGTTGAAAGAGGAAATGTGCCAAAGGGAGTTGGGGAGTGGTTTAAGTGTGTCTTCCTTTCAGAAATGGCTGCTCCTCATTAATAAGGGTTAGAGATCTGTAGCTACCAGAATTAAAGGCAGAAGGTGCTTTTTCTCCCTCTTGAGAAACAATTTTAGTGAGCATTGGAGAACTTTGGGTATAAAAGTCTGTGAGTCCCTGCTACAGAGCTCGCTGTGGCTGGTCAGGTATTCAGGACACTGAGTCCACAAGGACCTGTTTGTTAAGTTTATTTCACCACTAAATTTTAGATTTTAAGATTTTTCTGCAGGGGACATTTAAAAACAAACCCCAAACCAAACAAACTCCCTCAAAAACCCTTTTTCAAACGTTCCTTTGAAGGTTCCAGGTGCGCTCACCAACCTTCTTCCAGAAGTGCCGGGATCAGCACTGGTACATTGCTCAGCTGGAAGCAGCTCAGACAAGTTACATCCAGCAAATAAATAACCTGAAAGAGGTAAGTGGGATGTTTGTGAATGTAAAATCATCTCTTGGAGTGTCTCTGCAAGGCAACAAAGCTGCTTGATTTGCTGCTGCTGCTCCATTGTTGTTTTTGTGCTCTCGCAGAGGCTCGCGATTGAGCTGTCCCGGACTCAGAAATCCCGAGGGGTTTCCCCTCCAGACACTCACCTCAGTCCCCAGAACGATGAGGGCTCAGAGACAAGAGCAAAGAAACCTGGACAAAGCATTGAAGCACTGCTTGAGAATTTCACTGCTCCAGGATTGGCACGGGAGAACAAGGAGGAGGAGGAAGAGAAGACTCAGCAGGAAGACTTTAATGTAGGATTTCTCTTTTTCCCACCTCTGTTTATGTGCAGTTTCTTTGCTAAGGCAGCAATAGAAACAGGGGAACTTGTGAATTGTAAATGAGGTTTATTATCCTTGCTATGGAAATAGGAGATGACACACTTGAGAGCTGTGAGGGAGAGGTGACTCCAGAGAGATGTTCCAGAACTGAGCTAAAAGATCCCACCACAAAAACTCTCTAAAGCTGCAGCTGAAAAATCTGATTTGTGTTTGTTCTTTAATGTGCTTTGAGAGCTTCCTCACTGCTGTGTGACAGTGACACTGGGGACAAAGTGTCTGTTCACAGCTTTTGGGGATGCATCAAATTCTGCTGAGTGTTTCTAGATCAAAACCCTCCTGTTTTTCCTGCAGCACGAGCTCTCAGATGGTGACCTGGATATAGACCTTGCTGGAGAAGATGAGGTGAACCACCTTGATGGCAGCAGCTCCTCAGCAAGTTCAACAGCAACCAGTAACACTGAAGAAAATGACATTGATGAAGAAACTATGTAAGTAACTAAAAATGCTTTCAGCTCATCCTGTACCCAGGGTAATCATCCTAATTCCAGTGGAAACTGAGTAATTTGCTGGGGTGTGTGGGATCCCAGTGTGATTTGGGAGGTGGTTCCTATACTGGGAACAACACAAACTCATGGAGTTAGTGCTAAACATTGAATTTTTGGTCAGCTAATTAGTGTCTCTGATCTCTTTATTTACGTTGGTGCTGCACTCTGTCTTTGACAAGTGATAATCTGTGAAGGTTCTTTCCCAAACACCATTGAGGAATCTGTCTCAGCACGGTCACAGAGCACAGGTCTGGCTCTGGGAAGTGTTGCAGTAGTGGGAGAGTGATGATGAGGCCAGGTGCTTAAATTAGGAAATTCAAGACTGAGCAGAGCTGATGTCAAATCCTGGAATCCTAATTAAAACATGACAATCTGCTGCTGCACTTACAAACACTGGAGTTTGCAGCATCACATTTTGCAGTCTAGGTACACACAGCACTTTTGGCCTCTTGGGTAATGAGACAGCCATTTAATTACTACACTTCCTTTGTTTGTTTGGCCAGCTTGGAATGCAGGAAATACAATTTGCAGGACTTTATGTTGTGTTTTGAGGTTTGTGCCACAACATTTAACAAGAGCTGAGGAAAGCTGACAGTTGTATTTGATTTTTCCTACCCTGACCACCCCTGCAGGTCTGGAGAGAATGATGTGGAGTACAGCAGTACCATGGAGCTGGAAGATGGAGATCTCATGGAGGATGCAGCAGCTGCTGCTACTCCTGGAGCATCAGGTATGAAAAATGACTCCAGAATTCCCATCAAAGTGAAACCCTGCTGGATTCCTTCCCCTGCTCCTGCTGGAAGCAGAGCCAAGCTGTGTGTTCTGCAGGCAGTTCTATTTTGGGAACTGCTGCATCATGTGGTTTGTACTGATTATTGCAGTGTAGCAGAAACACTTCATTGGTTCAATAAAAAAAAGGTGGGGGGAGGAAATCTGAATGTGCTGGTTTAAAAATGATGTCAAAGTTTGGAGGGCAGCTTTGAAATTCCTTGTGTTCCAATCAATAGGAGACTGACAAGGAATTTTTACTGATGTCAGGGTGACCTCTGAGTGGGTGACACATTCACTTGGGGTTTAGTGCACGGCAAAACCCAAAGAATGTGGAGGGAATGAAGAAAAGAATACTCACAATACATTTTAAATGCAACATGAAAAGGTGCTCTGGGATTTTTTACAGCCTGGAGATGATCACAGCCCAAATTAGCCACAAGATTCTGAAAGAAATGTGTATCTATATGGGATATAGAGAGATACTGTGGAATCTGAGTATATTTATTTAGGACAAAGATACCAGAAGTGCTGTTTGTGCTGCTGTGAAAGTCTCTCGGTGCTTGAAGGACAGAATTCCCTGTTTTGAAGTTCTGGAGGTCAGGGAGGGACATGTTTGTCTCCTTAATCCTTTAGAGTAACTCTAATCTTTGTATTGATTTATTAACAAATCTGCTCATTAAGAGATTTTTATAAGAGGAATGAAGTGAAGCATTTCCCTTTTCCAGCTGTTTTTATCTTCCTCTTTAATTAGCAGCACACCCGATTGCTTTCAGCGCCCAGAAATCCACAAAATACCCACATCTCCTTAATTTCACGGGATCAATGAATTCCTAATCCACTTGTGTGACTCTTTTTTGTTTTCCCCAGGTAATAAATCACCCCCGTGTCCCTCAGCTCCCCACTTTGTGTCTCCCCTGCTCAGGTTCCAGCCACAGCTTCAGCAGCGCCAGCGGCCGAGCCCCGCGGCGCGGCGCCAGCGCCCTGGGCTCCGCTGCCAGCAGCAGCCTGCTGGACATAGACCCCCTCATCCTCATCCACCTCCTGGACCTCAAGGACAGAAATGGCATGGAAAACCTCTGGGGCCTTCAGCCACGTCCTCCTGCCTCCCTTCTGCAGAGCAGAGGTAAGCACAGCACGTGTGTGATGGTTTGATTGCAGCTGGAGGTGCAGGGGAGGACAGCACAGACACAATTCTGTGCTGAGGCAGCAGCTCCACCTCTCCCTGCATGCTGGGAGTGCTTGGCAAAACAAAAAGATAAATCCTGGAATTTAGAGGCCACTAGAGCTAGAAAAATGTGAGTGGTTGTAAGGGCTGGAAAAGGGAAAAAAAAGGATCAAAATGTCAGGAGCCAAAAATAGTGATGGTATTTAAATAATTGAGGAGTATTTGTGGTTCAGTTGGGACCCTTGACCTGAAAATCCCAATTAACTCCATGTGCAGCAGCAGCCCTGGCAGCCCTGGCTCTTCCTGGAGGTTGCTTGTTCCTCTGGTAGTGAGGAATTCAATTTATTATTGAGGTTTGATTGAATTTTGTCGTGATTGACACTTATTTAACTGCTGGCCCAGAACCATTTGGTGACTTTCTAGAACAGAAAGAGAAGTAAATGTCCCTTTGCTACAAGTGATGCTGGGGTTTGCTGCCACAATGCCATTGGTGGCACTGAATTTAAAAGCTGGCTCAAACTCTTTGTTCCTTTGTCATTAGCTTTTTAAATGGGGTTACATAAACAGCCATGAATTTTCCCTGAATGTAATCCATATTTCCAAAAATGGAAGTCCCTTCTAGAAGAAGTAAAAAAAAA
>WBNQ01031440.1:0-16292 GCA_013401375.1 Spizella passerina | reverse complement strand
TTTTTTTTTTCTTTTTCAAGTTTGGACTGTGGAAAGTGCTAGCTCACGCATTTTCTGCATGCCTGGAAAAGAAAAGCAAACTTCATCTGGGTCAATATAAATTTTATGAACAGTGGAGAATGACCTGGAAGATAAGAGCGACTGTTCACATGTATTACCTCCGATAATTTACTGCCACCACCTCATCTTCCAGCTCTATGGAGCAATGGTGTCTCCTAGTGGACAACTAGCTGCAAACGGCAGGCAACAACTCTTCAGAAAATATTCAACTCCATTTCAGTTGGTATGTGCAAATGTATTATCCTAACAAAGCTAATAATTTTGTAAACTGTTTCTGTTGGAAGTGATTTGAATGGAAATTCATTCAAATACTCCATATACCTGGATTTACATACTTTGGAAATATATAGCTTCTTTTGGGAAAAAAAATCATTAAAACCAGCAAATTTTGTGCCTGTGGTTTTACTTTTCTTTGATTATGATTTAAATTATCTTCCCTTCTTTGGCCAATAATGTATTGACTGGATTATTTCAAACAAAACTAAACAAAAAAAAAAAGAAAAAATTAAAAAAAAAAGAAGAAATTTAATTGTGCTGAGTCTTTACATATTTTTATGTGCCTTGCTTGCAGTTANGGCCTTTTACTTGATGAAATGTGTATTTGCATAAACATTTCTCACTGGGGATGGCATCTAAATTTGCACTGTGGATCTTGACAGCAGAGCTTATAATCTTAAATTCTACAACATTGATCTAGAGCTCCTGTTTGCTAAGCAATTTCCTATTCATATTTAGCTTAGACTTTAAACAAAATAAGATCCTAATCTTTGTATACAAAGATACTCTTTGTATGAAAATACTGAGGACCAGATGTTGTTACTTTTCAATATGTCTGACAAGCAGAGTTGAGACATTTCTTTCATAGCAAGCTTACAGAGTGAAATGAGGTTTTATTTAGCAACAAATTATTTTATGTTAGAAGAATATAAAAAAAATACTCGACTGCACAAAAAAAAAGTTGATTAAAACATTAAGCTGGTGAGATTCCGGTCTCTGTGAAAAATCTCATATTGAACAGGCAGAAAAAGAGGTGCTCCTTCAGAAATACAGATAAACACATCAATTGGCATCAATATTAATAGTTAGGAAAGAAGTATTCAGAAGTCTGAAACTAATTTTCAAAATTATTGTTCCCTCTCTGTTTCCTTTTTTTTTTTTAGTGACTTAATATGTCTATGAAGTGAGACCCAGTTCTACCACTGGAGGCAGATAGAGACAGACTTACACAGAAGCCTTCAAGTGGACAGAGAATGACATGAAACCAGCTATTACTCAGCTTAAATCAGGTTTGTTGAGTTGACATACTAGAAAGTATTGCCAAGGAACAGGGTTAAAATACGTTTCAGACTTGCTGCATATAATGAAAGGTGGCAGTCGTATTTGTTCTAGGAAATGTTATGCACTTGACTTTTACTCTCAACAGGAAAAATTACATATTTTTAATTAAACTTAAATGGAATTGATACCTGGGCATTTAAATCCATCTGAGTGCTTTAATTTTTTATGTTTTTACTCACTAAAGCTGCTGTTCCTACTACATACAAGTTCACTGTGTGTTCCCACATATGACACTTTGTACAAATTCATAAAAGGTTGATGAACATACTGAGGTAAATGTGAAGATTTTCATAGGCTATGTATTATACAGATGGCTTATTACCTTAGTTTTAGTTAAATTTCAGATCCTGTAGTTTTTCAGTAGTTTGAAATATTTCTGTACTAAAACTCAAGTACATTTTGCACAGGTGGTCCACACAGAAAATTCAAATTCTGTACAGCACAAATTTGGAGATGCTCAGGGCATAAGGTTTACTTAGTTCCATTTCTACAGGTGTTGTGATTATAAAAACACTTTGCTCTTGTTACTAAAGGCCTTGTATGATGCTTTACATTTTTCAATAGTGAGGTGCTTTCCAGGGAAGGAGGTATCAATACCTTCAGGTTTCAGTTGTAACAAATTCTTCTCTAAAATGTAAGCCTTCTAATGTCTTTGGCAACACAGCATCTGTATATCTACTTTAATCCTTTCTTGTATGAGAGTCTATTCCCACAGGTGGAATAAAGTTCCTGTAAGGAGAGAAGATGCAGAATAGTTGTGTCCAAGTTAACCTATAGATAGAGCAGAGATTACTCAGTATGTCCAATGCAATTTTTACAAACAGAATGAGTTACTATAGTAAGAGCCATTTTAGCTGCTTTAACAAGTAATTCTTTTCGCTGTGTTTCAGCCATTAAAGGAATCTCTGATGTGGCTCGTGCTTTTCTTTGTCTTTTCAGCAGAAGCTTTTACCATGAAGGGAATACTGAGAACAGTTGGTTGGGTTTCCCTAACTCCATCGCTGCCTTTAGAATTATTCAAGACATTCAAAAAACATTACTAATTTACAGATACCATAAGCTAGACTGTCAGAAAAATTGCAACAGAACACAGCTTTTACTCGCACATAAGACTGGCCCATTTCTCATTTTACTGTTAAGAAAAAAAATTGATAGTACTGATTAAAAGCTGTGGCACGTACAGATATTCACTGTCATTCCATTTTTGCACATTTCAGTTGCAAACAGGCAAAGTGCTTATCAATAAAGCACAAGATTTAAAAGTCTGTATTTTGGGCATTCAAGTTGCCATATAGCACCATTGCTTATAAGTTAAGATGGCCTTGTTTAAAATGTTAGTGACTTGCAAAAATATCTAAAATCAACACAAGTCAGGAGGATGGATTCACCAGAGGTTTGCTTATAAGCATGTAAATAAAAAATGGGCTGTTTACTTCAATTTAGGAAAGCTAACAAAGGTTTTTTTATTGATTGCCTTCTATCTTTACCTACATGCAGGACCGGTGAGCAAAACAAGTGACACTTCCACTTAAATTTGTCTGCAATGCAGAAAGCTGAGTGAGAATAAATACCAATCAACAAACCAGAGATATCTGTAGTTCCCAAAAGATAAGGGAAAAAGGAGAAAAAGAAAGATGTTTGAAATTATTATGATTAATTATCTTAGGAGATACAAATAAACTATATGAATTTTATCACTATTTCTAGCATTTGGCCAGAAAAAAAAAAGTCTGAATCAAAGTCCTAGAAACAAATGCACTCACAGAACAAAAGTTATTATAGAATGAATTATAGTAATTGCTCAGATAGTGGACAGCTGCCATTTTAAGCATTTCATTTTCTCTTGGGTACTTATGAAGTTCACCTTTCAGGTGCAGAAAAATTGACAATGATAAGTTACTTGTAGATGGCCTTAGAGAAGACACAGTGACAATTTCTCATCTAATTCTTTTCTGCTGTGACATTGTGAACCTGAACTCTGCTATCTATTACAGCTAATGTAGGGGCCAGATTTTCAATAAAAGGCTGAACTCTTTTGAAGGTCTCTGTTTCTGAGACACCGACGTAAGTGGCCAGTTGTCTTTGAAAAATATCTCACCATGAACATTTTGCTGAGAGGCTGCAGCATGATCACACCTGACACTAAGCCATTGTTTTGAAATAACTAGACATTATATTCGCCTAAAATTCTTTTACTGTGAGTCTGGAGCTTACAGATGCAAACTGTCCTGTATCTGATCAGGCTGGAGAGGGGTAAAGTGTGTGTGTGAATCTACCAGATAAGATACCTGATATAAACAGGTATATAGAAGCATAAAATATATAAAGGTATCCAGGTTTGCCTATTACAGCCCCTGCTCAGGTCAAGGGAAAATAAGAAGAGAAAACTGTTTCAACCCTGGGTTAGGGTAGAACCTTCTCTGTAACTTGCAGCTTGTCCTGCATTGATCCACCACTGAACTGCATTAACAGACACACTGTGGTTGCACTGGATCTATGTGAGCTGATTTCATCTGAAAGACTGATGCGAAACTTTCTTAAAAAAAGGTGATTTGCAATTTTTCAACAGGTTTAATTGAATCCAAAATTCAATTTGTTCATGCCATCTGCAACCTTTAAACAATCAATGGCTATACAATTTCAGCAATGACTCTTTAAAATTAGAATTATTGAAAAGGCTTACAAGTAGTGATAAACAGACTGAGGTGGTATTGATTGGCCAGTGGAAGACATTGATTTCAACTGTAAACAGGTGTTATGCTAGAAGAATTGCATTACAGCATGTCTTTTGCCACTCTTATTCTGAGTCACCTGTAAACACATTAATGACATTTATTTTATTATGATTTTAATATGCTTTTAATAGCTTGAGGAGATTAATGGTTGAGGAAACAGGAAAGACAGAAAAACGTCATGTAAAATGGATTCAAAGCATAAGTTTCACAGTCTTTTCTTATTTAATAGATTGTGAATGTTTATGATTTACTGAAAAAATATGCTTACTGTATAAATGTATTTATATTGTGCTTGAAAATTGGTTTTCTCAGTAAAGGAGAAGAGTTGTGTACATTCTTTTTCATTTAGATATGTTCCACCCTTACTTTAAGCAAAACAGAAATTTTGTACTGATATTGGTGAAGCATATAAGGTATGTATGCCTATTCACATGCTTTGTGGATATATTATTTCAGAGAATAAACTTGAAAATTACTAGAAATCTTCCATTTTAAGTTAGAAAAAAATTGAATAATATTTGATTTAGGCTATGATTAAATATATTGTTATTATATCAAATGACATATCAGCATGAATAAATAAGGGATGAGGACTAGAATAATAATAGGCACTGTTTAAACCCATGTCCTGGTTTAGGGCAAATTTGTTAAAGAATCTGCAAANGGTCCCAGTCCGGAGCAGGTTCGAGATGGTCACAGAAGCAGGAGAGGAGAAACAGTCCAGGAAGGAATTTGGACTGTTTAGCTAAACTAGCTAATAAGCAGAAGCAAAAGCGAGAGCAGAAAAAGGGAGCAAGTAAAGCAGCAAGCAGAAGCAAGAAGTGAAAAAACAGCCCAAGTACTGCTCATCTCTGTGTCCCTGATAAGAGAAACCCAAACAAAACTTCCACTCTTCAGAGCTGGTCTTAAAGGCACAGAACATATGAATGGGGATACAAGCATCATAACGTCACCCCAGGACAACCCAAAAGATGGTACTCTTCTCATCAATGGGCTTTTAATCCAAATGTGAAGATGTAAAATGACTAATCTAGCAGCAGAAAATGGGTTAATATATTCTCATTCTAACTTTAATTGGTACGTAAACAACTAAAAAGGGAAAAACTGGGTAAGCTACAAGGGTAAATAAGATTACATATAAGAGCTAAAACCATGTAGAGAATAAAAAGAGAATTAAAAGAGTTATAAGATAAACAGCATGTCTACACAGTTTAGAGAAAATTCACTGAAATTTAAGTTTTGCAAAAAGAAGATCAAAAGGTCCTGGCAGACTTAGAATCTTACCCTTCACATCTGCTGTAGGAGCCTTGGTTTTGGCTGTTGTTCATCTCTTTCATCAGCAGGGATCCATGTTGCTAATTCTATACTTGCACTGTGTGCAAGTCTCTTATCTATGTCAGTGGAAATGTCAAGCATGAAATGTGTTTAGTATCTGAAACAGATTTGTACCAAGAGGAAAAATTTCCTTCAGTTTTGTCTTCAAGCATAACTCAGACCTGACCTTAGAAAAGCATACACAAATCTGAGCAATTCTTGGAACAAATTTTGAGTCACATCTTTTAAGGAGCTGATCACCACCTCACACTGACTGTATACCCACCAATTCTGCTGAATTCAGTACAATGACACCCACTGGACATATTTCTGAGAGGTAGTTTAAGCCCTCTCAGTCTGTCACTATGTGTCACTTTCGTAGATATAGAGTCTAAAACAGTTAAAAGGCATCACAGTTCTTCTATTTTTTACTGGCCTCAGTAGGAGCTAAAAACTGCAAAATCCAGAAATGGGATGTAAATATCCAAGCGACAGCTGGTGGTTTTGAGAAACAAGGTTACTTATTCAACTTACATAAAATCTAATGGCAAAAATTCTGTTTAAGCCCAAAGTTTAGGAAAACTGTATTTTTAACCCCTGGCAGCTCTAGATTTTTCTTTTTTATACATCCATTTTGAAAAGATCCTGGGATTTTTCATGTTTATTCCCATTTTGGTGTTGCTGTACACTGCTGTGATGCAGCATAACTTCATAATATATCTGCAATTTTCCATATGTCCACTATAAAATATTCCCTTCTATTACATTTGAAAAACAGAGTGATTTGTATTTTATAAGTTTTCTTCACCTGTGCTGATGGAAAGTGTAGTGAAGGATTTGTCTTTTGCTGAAGTCATTAAGAAACATATGCCAAATTTTAAAGCTTGTACTCACCACAACATAATATGGAAGGGCCTGTAGTGTCAAAAGAAAATGTTTTTATTTTGTTGAGCAGACATGACTTGCTTCATAAGGCTTCAAAGCTTCATGTCAGCTTCACACAAAACTATTTCCAGTAAGACCTAAAAAACACATCAGAGTAAGTTTTGCTGATTATCTCCTCTATTGCCCATTCACATATATCCTACACAAACATACAAAGGGATTAGGACCGTAGGCAGTCTGAAGATCTTTATTACTACTTTTTTACAGGTATGTTTCTGTATTTCTAATTTGAGACCATCCTTACATAAAAGAAGGGTGTACTCCTTCAAAATCTGAGATGTGAGAGCAATGCATGCTGAACAGGAACACTGTCTGCTCTGGTGGGTACTGGGAATGGTTGGACAAGCTAGTGAGATATAAACTTCCTCTCCTTTATAAACACAAAGAACACATTCTAGAAACATCAAGAACGACAAAAACTTGAGGACAGAAACTTAAAAGTACCAAGTAGCTCAAAAAAAGACAAGATGTATCTTGGATGAGTGATAGCAGTTCAGAAGCTGCAAAAAAAACCCTCTATGAGGGCAGCTGAAAGGCACGGACCTGGCTGGCCTGCAGGCAGCTGCTGGGCTACGGCACATGGTGGATGCTGGATGCATATTACTGCCAAAATGCATCTGACTCTCAAAAATGGTGTGAATACTGTAAAAAAATATTCATCTGAACATTTACTTTTTAAATACTTTTATTAGTATTCAGAACTTGTACTTTATTACTGTCCTGCTTCAAAAGCTCAAGTCACCCAGTCAAGGTGTAGAAGCTACCCTTGATGGTCTGGGTAATTAATAATACAGGACTTTTAAGCCAAAACAGACTTACAGCTAAAATGGAAATAAAATTTGAATTCTGTACATGTTATACACAGAAAAGTTTGAATTTCAGAGACAAAATCTAGTGTTGCCTTTTTTATGTTTGCTGAAATGCTACCCAACATTTGGGTCTGATGTATTTTTTTATTGCAATTTTGTCATGGGAACCTGTTGTTTCCATGATAGTTTTTTGCCAGAATCTAGTCTTTATTTAAATCAAAAATGTTGATATTTATTTCATTTAGATACCTACATGCCTAGAGATTTCATCTGCATTAGTAGGCTTTTTTCTCTTAAGCAATACAGATGCAAACAGCAAGAGATGCACGTATCTATTGCCAGAATATCCAAATGCCAACTGCATAGGAACAGATGCAGTACTCTATTCTGCAAATAGTTGGAAAAAATGGCTCTGGATGGTGTAATGTGACCCTTTATAGCAATGTTATATTAAGTGTGAAATGGAAAGATGTAATCAAGAAAACCATAAAAAATTGACTACTGCTTATGCAATTCAGATCATAAAGCCAAGGTACTAACTCAGACTGTAGATACTGTCATGTTACTGAATGCAGACAAATTTATCACAGGCTGCTGTCCAAATGCAAAAAGCTGTAGTTTAAAGGTAGTCAGGAGGGCAGATTAACAGTTTCTATGTGATTTTGTAACACACTGAGATGTATGGAAAACATCAAGTAAATTGAAATTAATACTATCGAATAACATATGCATACAAATTTATTTGAATTTGTGGTCATGCAATAAATCCTTTAAAGTTTTGCAAAGCACATTATAGAATACCAGATTTTATTAAATTTCCTTCAATAAATTTGCCTTAGTTTTAGAAAATACTGGGTACCTACAGTGGAGCAAACCACGATATGGAGGAAATTTCCTTGCTTATCTCTCTTTCTCTACATCTAAACTCTACAGTGGAGTGAGGAAAAACTCCTGACCTACATTCTGTAGATGGTTACACATAGCCTCCATTCCAGGGCACTGGTCCCAAAACTAGGAGTAGGTTGTGGGAGTAATTCGGGTCTGAATCTTGTTCTATGTGGACTAAAGAATTCACTCAGGTCCATGTGAACTTGTGTGGGTGGAGGAGTCACATGGCAGAGAATGTCCTTGTCTGCAGTGTGAATTCTGAGTGGGCAAGGTCAAGACAAAACAGATTATTTTTAGCCCAGGTGAGGTCTAAGCCATATCTTGTTTCAGACTGAAACACCGGAGGCTTTATGTTAATTGATTGAAACTATGACTGGATTTAGAAAGAAGAGTTGATCCCCCTTCAGCCTTAACAAATATTTTTATTACTGAGGAGTGCTTTCTATTTTTGTAAAGGTCATAGATTTAAAAAGGAACAACAAAACTCAAGCTGATCTATGACTCTGAAGAGATATATAACCACTATTCTGAAGAAATATGCAACAATGCTTAACATAGTACCCCAGTTGTTGAGATGACTTTCATCTTCTTGGATGATTTTCCTAGCCACTTTGGTGCTGCTGCCAGTCCCCTGGGGACAATAATAGGTCATAATAACCCTGCCCAGCTTCACTTGGTACCACCACCTACACCCTCTACCAGTGAGCCCAGGAGCCTTCAGAGCAGCCCTGGGTCTCCAGCCCTTCCCTGGGCTGAGCTGCAGGTGTGCCTGTCTCCAGTCTGGTCCATGCTCTGCTTCTTGGCATGGCTTTGATTCTGTACTGTTAGCAGCCTGACTCCAGCCCTGTTTTCTGGTTGGATCCCTCACACTTGTAACTCCAGTCCTGCCTCTTGGCCCCATGTTATCTTGCTCCTGACTGGCATCTCTGGATTGACCCCAGTCCTGATTTGTTGCCTGCTCTTGATGTGCTCTTGGTGCCCTTCAGTATTTGTACCTGACTGCCTTACATGATTAGGGAAGTCAGCCACTGGTGAGGATGATGGCCTTGTCTGGTCATCTTTATCTCCTGGCTCCGCCTCCATCCCGGACAGTCTAACTTTTTCTGCTCTTTGGCAACTGTAGGAAATGGGGACACAGCTGCCATGTTTCTCAGGAGTGACTGGGGCATGTTGTGTGTGCACCAAGAAGGGCGGGAGGGAGTAGGCAGAAGAGCCTTATCAGGCTGAGGACTGGAATGCTGAGTGCTCAGACCCACAAATGTGGACGCAGTTCTGGTGCTGACAAACATGCCCTATCAAAGAGATAACAAATGTATAACTCACAGGAAGGACTTGTTCAGAGATTACACTTAGCACACTCTTAATTCTCCCAAGTCCTCTTGGGGATCTGTGCTCCCACTGGGCTCACAGCAGCAGTAATTATGCAATGCTGAGTCTATTTCTTACCATGTTTCTGCTATGAAATCAACTCATTTCACTAGTGCTATTTCAAATCACCTATACCAGTGCTTTGTGGCTTTTCTGTGTATTTTTGCTACTTCTACTTTCTAAACTGTAGTTTTGGAGTGCCATGAATGCTGGCACCCAATATTTTGTGTCTGACTACCAACCATCTGCATAACCTACCTTGCAGGCAGCCTGCCCAGATTTACCTGGCAAAACAACAGCAGACAAAAGTATTGAAATCTGCCCTACATATGGGATGGTCTGGCAGGGCTGGAGACTGCAGATCACAAAGAAAAATTGCTGTTGTGGGCAGACTCAGACTGTTCTTTCTGACTTTCCTAGGAAATAAACACCTTTGACTATTTTAAGATAAGTAACAAACACCAAAAAAAAATCCCTGCATTTCTTTTGAAGTCTTGCCACCACGCTACCTTAAGTGCTAAAACCAAACATGAGGTAATTTAACCTCAAGTCACTGGAAAAAAAATAATTTTCCTCCTAGAATAATTTCAAAATAATTTTTATGCTCAGTTTCATGGATGAGATATTTCAGTGTGATGGTTTCCATCTTAACGGCTTAATCAAACTATCTTTAAGGTTTAGGTCATTTCTCATTTGTCTGAACTACTTACTGAGTATAAAATATCTGTGCAGTTCATTATTCCTTTAATATTCCTGAAAAAAAAGATGGGTGTCTGGTATGACTGGGGGTTTTTTTAAGACAGTTCTTTGCTGGGAAATTGAATAGTGGTTTTGAATTCAAGATATAGGATTTAAACTTCAAAGCCATTTTTGTTCTTTTATTTCTTTGTCCTCAAATACAAGACAATTTTGTATGTGTGTGTGTATATATATATCTGTACAGAAACAACCTTCAAAGATCACAGCAAATTATTTTAGCAGTATCTCAGAAGGTGGCCTCAAACAGCAATTTTTATTACTGTATGGGATGCTATAAAATAGATTTCTGCTTGTGTCTGTTCCCACATTGAATTCAGACTTCTCTGTCAGAAACAATGATATTATTACTTCTTTACCCTCTAACTGACTCCTCACTGGTTCCCTTCTATCTCACAGGCTACATAAGAATTTGGGAGAGAGTCTTCTAACAAAATTTAATGGTATATCGGCCATTTTTTTTAATGAGATCAAGTTCACTGTATTATAAAGAATGGAAATGGTACACGATTATTTTTTTGTCTGAAAGACAAGTACAACCCAAATAAGCTAAGGATTAATTGTGCTAAATGATTTATCTAATGGAGATTTTTCACACAAGAAAAACTGGGCACATAGATAACAAGTCTGTTGAGACCTGGTAGAGGGAAGAAAAAACCTGTCTTCATTTGAGAAACTTCAGATTAAAAATCTTGATTCAGTAAAATATTTTAATACTTTAGGCCTACCTTTAAGCAATTTGCTTCATTGTATGTGCTATTGTTAAGAAAAAAAATTGTGGCTATGTCTGGGAATACATTCCCAAATCTATGAAACAAATGGCTTTATCACAGTCTCACAGGAAGCCTGTTCCAGCCTTAGGAAATGGATTACTGCCTAATATTTATGAATCCAATACCATGACCTTAAATTAATTTATTTTATTGCTGTTTGGATAGGAAAATCTTGGCCTCTGTACATGCATTCTGGCATCTTAGCTCTATACTGAAGGCAGGATTACAGATTCCACCAGACAGGTCTATTTTTCTTTTCGTCTGTACTGTCCTTCAGCATTTGCACCAGAGTCAGTTTATTTTCTGTTTCTGACTGAGGGCAAGAGATTGTACTAATCAGATAAAATAGATCTCAAGTAAACCTAATGGATATAGGCTCTTTTAAGCCTGTTGGGACACAGCAGAAGAACCAGAGCAATATGATCATCTTCATTAACAAATAGTCTGAGGTGCTACTGAATAGGGAGAAAATTCATGGTAAATTGTATCTGGGGTTGGTCTGGGTGTACAAAGATATCTTAGTGGTGCTATTTAACCATCATTGCAGTTTGCTAAATAAAACCGTGAGGGATTGGGGGTTATATTTGGGGATTTTGCAACTTGAAAATGAAAGGTGGGAGATGAACTTAAAAAAAATCATCTGTGGTAAGAAAGAAACAGTTTTATCCCTAGTGAGTATAATCCAGGTGAGATATGTTTACCTCATGCTACTGGTGTCAGAAATTAGTGGGTTAGTGCAAGTTAACCAAGCGCTTCACTGGGAGAAGTTAATTTCTGCCTCCAGAATGATCATATCATTTATTCTAGCAATGAAAAGACCCCACCTGAACAACACATCTTTTAAAAAACAAAAATTGCATTTTTTAATATTACCACAAGCTATCCTGCTCCTATTTTAACTTTGTTGCAGTTTGCAACTGATTCATTTTGGGGATAACGGGGATAACATACCACATTGCTGTTTTGAATGAGGTTTACTGCATAAAAAATACAATTAGAAATGCATTGGAAATTATGAGTACAGCTTCTGTATCAAACTTAAAATCACTATTTCAAAATGTTTATATTGCACATTCTTGTAAGATGCTTTCACCTTGTCTTTAACAGTGGTTAGTAGATTTTCACAGTATAACAAAACATAATTGTTTTTCATCTATGTAAAAAGGATTTAAACCAACAGTATTTAAAAAATTTGGAAATTCTGCAATATCCTTCACTATTAAAAATAATAGTTATTTTTGTTTCACAGGTGATTACAGAAACAAGAAACTTCACTGTTTTGTGTCTGGAAAGGTTTAGATTACAGATTACAAATGAAGAAAAATATCAGTACTGAGAAAATATTTTTGTTAAAGGGTATGTATTTTACATTTGATATTTTATGAAACCATTAAAACACCTTGGTTATTAAGCTCTATTAAACCATTTCCTTTGCAAATACAATATTATGCAAAAATAAGAAGTCTTACTTGAACTCATAGCAGCTTACCTCAAATCTCTGATGTTTCTAACCTCAATCATATTCCTATTTTATTCTGACAACCCTGGGAACAAAGCATGTCCTTCAGAATGCCCATAGGATCTCATCCAAGCGTCGTTTTCCCTATGCCTGTAGTTCCTCTGGCTGCAAGCTATTTCTGAGTCCCTTTCTCACTGTCCTTGTTGATTACTAAAATTCTGTCTCTCCGGGGATGTGGGCACTGCTCACTCATGCCTCCTGTTGAGAAGAGAGGTGGTTTCCTACCACAGCGCTGGCTGTAGTGTCCCAGCAGTCATCAGCGAGCTGGCAGCGGTGATCCAGCACCTGCAGCCATGGCATCACCTTCTCCAGGTGGTGAGCTCTTCCTCACTCTGCTGAGGCTCTGCAGGAGCCACCTCTGGGGAATCCATGAGTCTCTGGGTTTGGGAACAGCACAATGTTGTCCCTGCATGAAGGAACCTCCCCAGACACCCCCCAAGGCCCACCAGGGATGGTGCTGGGCTGCTGCTGGTCTGTGCAGCTGCCCTGCCAGGTGCCTCCTGTGGCACTGGTGACCCTGATGCCACTTACCCCTGTCCTTGGCATGCTGACTTCCAGCCCCGTAGCAGCCTGCCAAAGGAACAAAGGGCCCTGGAATAGAAATTTATTGTCACCGTCATATTTTCTGGAAAAATCCCTTTGCCCAGGATTCTTCTCCTGGGAAGCTGAGAAGCCTCAGAGGAAAAGGCAAACAATATTTTCTCGTTGCTTCTCCTGTGTTTTGCTGCATTGGAATGTGTTTGGAGATTGTTTACCAACAGGTGATTGTTTCANAGTATATATAGAATAATAATTTATATATATAGAATAATAAATTAGCCTTCTGAGAACATGGAGTCAGATTCATCATTCCTTCCTTCATCTGGGAACCCCACAAATACAATCATTTATCTTCAAGAAAATACAGCTGGGTAACAGATTCTTTTTTTCTAGTCCAGCATCTGATTGGTTGTGCATTTTCACTTAACAGAGGGACTTCTGTCTAGAAAAAAGCAGAAATAATTTTCCTCAAATGGCTGTTTTTAAAGTTTTGGAAGGCAATTATCACTTCAGGTAGGCCTGATAATGTGTAATAAATGTATGTATTTAATAAATGTATAAATGTGGTAGATAAACAGCATAAATGAGTCCAGAAAAGTACTTAAAGGACTATAGAAATTAACTTATATTTCAATAGCTTTTATTGAAATATATTTTCTGAGGCTAACTGAACTATGATTCAGAATGCAATTTAGGAGAATATTTTGAAACAGAGAATGAAAATGACGTTATCATTTTAATTAAAATAGTTACTTAAAATAGAAATAATTTGATAGAGCTTCCAAAAAAAACCAAAAAAACCCAACTCATATCTTTCCACTTAAAATATTTTTTAGCTTACTGTTTTGTAGTTTGCATTAAAGGCTGCTAATTTTTTTAGTGTTTGAACTCTATAAAAGAAATAAATCTATTTTTCATGTGTATGTTTTCTAGCAAGCATAATTAAAGCACTTCCTATTTTTCAAGTTTTTCAAATTTCACACGTTTATTATCAAAGATTTTTCATTCAAAAAGAAATGTCTTCTTCTGAAAGCATCCACATAGTCATGGTTATTCTGAAAACTTTTAATATCATGGAATAGTAATATTAAGGCCATACATATAAGAGAAATGGAGAAATATTTTGAGGTGTTTTTAAATACAAGATTAAAATCCAAACTTTAATTAATTAAATTTAAAGAACACAGCATAAACTTAGAGTTCCCTTAGTAGTATTTTGAGACAGATTTGTGTTAGGAGTAATGATGTAAATTAAAATTAATAAATAAACTTTTTGATTCAAGTGATGGCTCATTACTTTATACATTTTATAAATATTTTTTAAAAAATACTTTGAAAATTTAAACTAGAAAATGCTGAAAATAAAGAGCAATAAATAGAAAATGTATACATAACTAAATAAGTTTTCATAATAAACAATTTCATTATATAAGCCACATGTGTACAAAGTTTGGTATGTATCTTTAACATAATTTAAAGGACATTAGGAATACTTTGGATAACAAAGTTTTTAAACTTTATTGACAATTACCCTCAGACTTATTAAGTAAAATTCCATTAGCTATTCACAGCATTTTGACCATATAAATATAAGATCCCATGAAGTCCATGTATCTAAAATAGCTTAACATTTTCTAGAGCCAAAAGGGAATATCTTTGCAGCCCTTGGAGCATTCAGGTAGAAGAAGCATGGTGCCAACTGTATTTCAGTTTGAAGAAATTTCATGGGGGAAGAAAGCTCAGTTTCATTCAAGAATGTCGTTATATGAAGCACATCTTAGTGATAAACCAGCAAATGTTCTGCATGAGAAGGTTTTTTTTGCAACTTATAAAAACAGGGTGTTCAAGAAGTCTTGTATGAAATGGTTAGTTGTCTTTATGCATTAGTCAGTAGTTCTATTGATTTGATGAAGTCTGAAATATCATAAATTACACTCTCTAGCCCCAGAATGATGTCAGAAGGGAACTTGAGAGTCAGTGTGAATGCATACTGAATTTTAAACCTGCTTGCTCATGTCCTCCTAATTTCCACTGTTGGACACTTACCAATACACATTTTGAGATGCAAATGTAAAGTGGGAAAATCTAATATGTCGTGTACAAAGGACTGCATCTGAAGGAACAGATGTTTACTCTAAACATCCCTTTAATAATATGGTATTCTGAAACACAGAGACAAGGATTATTGGACCTGGATATTAAGCAAACTCTAGTGTGAATGTTGGATCATTAATGTGAGCCATACTGCGTTAGCGATTGTATTGATTGGTAGTTATTATTGAAGTTAATTTTGTTTTCTGATAATGATTGGGTAATTACCTTAGGGTCAATGAATTCACATTCATCAAATGCTGACTGTGGAAATGACCTCAGGAAATGTTTAAAGGTGACCTGGCTGACTACCACTGGTAATTATTATTGCTAGTTATTAAACTTTCTCAAAGGCAAGCCTATAAATTTACTCTAGTTTAGTAATTTGCCTACTCAGTGCCTTCAGCATAGTACTTAGGAAGTCAAATTAAGTGATCTTAATACAAAAAATATTGAAGTGATTTGACCTAGTTCTTTTAGATTTTATCCTTTGGGAGCAAGGGAGAACCTTGTTCGACTGTGACACTTGTACCTTAGGAGTTTTTTCTTTAAACAAATTTCTAGAAGATGATCTTTTCTGCTTGCAGTTGAGAAAGGATATGAGAATAGAGGGAAATAAGATATAACTTAGGTCAAACAGAACCAGTTTTATAAAAATAAAAGCCTAAATCATAGTATCTTGGGAGCTCATTTTGGGCCTCCTGAAAGATTTCCACTTGCCCTCCCAGTTAGTTGTTATCAATCTTGGCCAGTCACCCTCTCAAGGAGCTCTGACTAGAACAGTTTGTCCCACACAATATCTTGACAAGTGTTGAATATTTCTAGGGGTGAGAACTGAACAAACTAGCTGAGGAACCTGACAACTCTCACAGTAAAATAAGTTTTTTTCATTTTCTTTATATGTAATTTCCTATATTTCGCTTTGTGGCCATTTGTGCTAGTTTTGGTTTGATTAGAGTTGATTTCCCTACCTTTATTTTCTATAGCAATCACTTTATGAAAGAAAAAGGCTACCATGATAAACCTGTTGTTTAATGTCTACAAAAACCAGTATTATAACTTATGTCTTGAATATATTTAGTATGAGAATTCCCACTAGCTGATTTTATATGCATGCATGATTCAATACCTCTTTTCTTATTCTAAACTACCCTGA
>WBNQ01031432.1:0-10249 GCA_013401375.1 Spizella passerina | reverse complement strand
CCAAAGGCAATTATACACCTAGGCAATGCAGAGCCCATAGGTAAAATGTGAGGCTTAGAAAAGACTCAGAATAGTCGTGTTAGTAATATAATAGCCAGTTAGTAATATAATAGCCAAACCCCCAGAACTTGGTTTTTAGAGACAAATGATCTTAACTCATTTAGCCATCCAAGCATGGAGCAGTCATGGAACACAGACACCATGTGTGCCCTCCTCCAAAAAAACCTACAAAAAAACCCCACTGGGAAATAATTTAATTCTAAAAGAGATGGGACCATTTTTNAGCAATTTGATAATGATTTGTAAGTACTTTCAAAGGGATAAAACTTCAAGTACTGAAAGACTCTTTACCATAGTATAGAAAGTCATGAGAAGAACCAACTGCTAGAAGCTGAAGCCAAATTCTTATTAGAAATTAAGCAGCAATATTAGTACCACTTAAGCCACAAATAAGTTACTAGGTTCTGTAAAGAAGAAAGACCATACAATTTTTCTGTCTGTGATACATAGGAAGTCAGGCAAATCTTCCAAGTTGTCTCTTTTGGCCATTAAGCTGGGAATCTACAAAATCACAAGTGTTTTAAAACAAATTTTCTTCTATTTCATTCAAACCTATCTGAAAAAATATGGCTTTCTTACTGCTTTCAACGATTTAGTTTGAATCAATCCAATAAATTTTAGATTAAATAATTTAAAAATTCATGATGTCTAAGTAATTGTTTCTGGCATTATTCAGGAGAGCAGACTTAGATGTGTGACTGTAGTAATATTTCAGTCTATAAGGTGAAAGAAATCCAGAGGTGTCTCAGAGTGCCTTGTGTTACTTGGGCATCAGTATTTCTAAGCGTTTCTGTCACCTTCTGTGACATTGCCAGCAGAAGGTGACAATGACAGTGTAGTGCTCTTGGAAGGACATTTTAATACTGAGAGCTAGTCAAGCCTTTAAAACTCATCCTTTCTTGTAATGCAAGGTGTTTGTTTAACACAAATTGTGCTGGCTGTGCCCAAAACAGACGGATTAATTGACATGCCCTCCTCCCACATCCACACATCATGTACTAGAGCATCATAGTAGAAGTGAAGAAATTTGCCCACCATCACTTCTCTCTTCATTTCTACATTAAGTAGCTTTTAATTTTTGGGTTTACCTACCTTTATGGTGTAGGCTGGTACTGCTCTGTTAGTCATCGTTGCTTTAGGCAAAAGGTGGTCACCTAGGGTAACAAAGTGACTTTGTGGTGAATGTACAGAGAGAAGTGGTGTCCTAGATTACTGACTGAAAGCTTTTACTTATTTTCCCTGACTGTTACCATCCTCTTGTATTATTACTTTTTTTGCATTTTGTTCCTTCAGTGTACTTTTAAAAAAAATTGTAACAAGAGGAAAATGTGGTACTGTTTTCCTGGGTATAAAACTAAAATCAGCTTTTGCTTTATCTTCCACTAATTTTGGATACTTTGATTATTGGATTCTCTTTGTAGATTATTTTTTTCACAGTCGCTGATTGTATTAATTGCCCATTTACAAAAAAGTTCCTAGATAATACTCTGAGTGCAACATCTAGAGAAAGGAGTTACAATCTCTTATTTAAAATTTGATCTTTGTGATTCATTCTTAATATGTAAAACATCTGAAGGCAAAACAACGAAGTCTAGGGTATACCAGCTGTGCAAACATGTTTTTACTGCTTATTTCTTTGGTGTCTGAATAGCAGAGATTTTAGAGCCTCATTTGAGAACTTAGAATTATGTTATATTTTGTAAATTCTTAATTAGTGAAAAATAATTCAAATGCTGACCATCTTGGTGGATCTTATTTTCATGTCCAGTTTTACTTCATTTTCTTTTCATTCTAGATAAACTTGCCTTGGAAGGAATAGTGGTGCAACGTGCCGAATGCAGACCTGCAGCTAGTGAAAATTATATGAAGCTGAAAAGGTAGGAGTCCTTCATAACAAATGATATGTGATATCTGACTTTGGTGCTTTTATTATTGCCTTACTAGTGAGGGGTGATTTCAGTATCATCATGGTCTTACACCAGATCTACACAGGATCAGAACTGATCTTGCTTTTGGGGTGCGTTTACTGTAGGGAGGGAGTGAAGGCTGCTGTGGGCGTTGTATCTCCCTCTGGTTTTGTCTGGTGGGATGATGCAGACTTCTGCATCCATTCATATGCAAATCTCTTACTAGAGCACATGTACCTTTTCATATCTGAACATATGACTGTATTCAAATGTAATTCAAGCTGAATTTCCTGAGACTTAAGGGATTACATCAGTCTGCTTGGGGTGCACTTCTTGAGCGTGGGTTTCTGTGGATCAGCCAAGTTTAATTCCACTTTACACTGTGCCATGCTAGACAAAAAGGATCTCTGAAAAGACATTTAAAATGTCCAAAATAGGAAAGAGTTTCTGGAGAAGTGCTGGACCTAAACTGGCATGGTTCTTAA
Organism: Spizella passerina; assembly: GCA_013401375.1. Classification (NCBI taxonomy): domain Eukaryota; kingdom Metazoa; phylum Chordata; class Aves; order Passeriformes; family Passerellidae; genus Spizella; species Spizella passerina. The sequence goes on along the minus strand of WBNQ01031432.1, from coordinate 7,797 downwards.
AAAAGGTAGTGACTAAAAATGCCAGAAGTAGCATGGAAACCACAACACACACATTTAACAGGATCATTTAGTGACTTCTGAAAATTTAAGCAAATATCTCTAGAATTTACCATGTGATTCATATATCTTATGGGTAATTAACTTGATGATGTTCTCTAGCAATCAGATTTGGGATTGAATTGTGCCTTATGTTAAGTCCATCTTTATATATTTTAAGTATGTGAGTTTTCATTAAATCACCTTTTTGTACTGTGAGTTTGTTGTAAATAGAGAAATTCAAAGCAGGAAATTTCAGGAAGAGAATTGTCTGTGACTGGTTTTAAAATTGTCAAAAGAAACTTAAAATGCAAAGTGATGTTTTTCTCCAATTCTTGATCTGATTTCTATGTTTCATATACATTTTCAGTGTCTTGTATTTTATTAACCTTCTCTGTCATCTAAATTGTGCCAGTATTTCCTTATGGAGTTCATTCAGTTTTGACATTTTTTGACATTTTATGTTCTAGCTGTTGGAAATTAGTACCATAAGTTTGTTCCTGTACAGTGAACTACTTAATTTCAGACTGTGTTCTATGATTGCTGTCATGGTTTTTGTCATCAGCAGGAAATGGAAATGAGGCAAATGTAATGTTATAGAAAAGGAGTAATTTCAATCTGGCAGTTTTAAATATATATGAATATAGAATGTAAGATGTATTTGCTTCATACTTGTTCTAATCACAGGTTTCCTGATCCAAGTGCTTTTTTGCATTTTGTACGTAGTTGATCAGATAAACTTCTTCTGCTAATGCCACAGAAGGAGGCCAAAACAGAACTGATACCTTTAATTAAGTACTACCCAAACTTTGAATTTTTCAGCATTCTACTTTCTGTCACGCATGCATGGATGCAGCCCCTCCTGGTATTCAGTTTTGTCATGTTCTGCTCCTATAGGAGCAGCAGAAGTACAAACACAAAAGCACATTTTGTCTCTGAAAACATTGGCAGGTGAAAACAATGGTACCGTTGTTTTTTCCTTCCTCTAGAAAAACTGTCAGGCTGTGTATTCCTACTTTCTAACTTCGCATGTTAAAGATTTTTTGCCTTCTACCAAGAAGTTTAAAAAAATAGTCTGATCTGCTGAGAATCAGCATGAGATTTAGCACATCTAGCAGTCACAGCCTCAGAAGGAATTGGTTTATATCCAAATACTGAATCTGGTATTTGAGTTGTAGGATCTAACTTTTCACTCCCTTGATGCTCTCCCACCCTCAACATGCTACAGTCTGTACATAAAAAAAGGTGACAGCATTACAGATAAAGCACATACATTATAGAGCTGTGTTATATTAAACCATTTTGTTCATTTTTCTATTTACTGTTGTGCCTTATATGAGACAGACTCTTCAAAGATGGAATTTAAAATATTGATTAAACAGCAAGTCTATTGTGTAGGCTTTGAGTGCTATAATACTAAGTTGAGTTGGGAAGGAAGTAAAATTAAAAGATAAATGCAGTAGCTTCAAATGTTTAAGATCTAGAAAATGGAGCTGCCGACTCTCAAAATCTGTAGTCACTTTTTTCTGAGAGCTGGCAGTAACCAAAAAGGATGATATACTTCCTGGTATTAAATGCAGATAGGGATCCCCTCTATTTTGCCGTCTGAGTTGAGGAGATCAGCTGATGAATGCCTGGCGTGGCATTGGTCTCCTTGCTGCTCTGCAGAGTTTCAGTGTAATGATGAAGCCATGGTCTTGTGATGGGCTTGCTGGCAGTAAAGTGGGAGACAGCGTGATGTGTGGCTTTAAGGATGTATGATGAAACTGCAGAAGCTGGTGACATGTGTGAGTGAAAATGTTAGTCGGGAGGGTTTCCCCCGCTTTTGATTTGATTACAGAAAGGATGGGGATGGCTGATGTTCACAACACGTTGAATACAAGGTACAAATGTGTGTCGAGGGATAGCTACTCCCTAACTAAGGTAAAACAGAGGCTGTGTGACCTTCACTTGGTATTCCATTTTGCAAGTCTTATTGTCATTAGATTTATTTTAATTTTTTCCGTCTTCCTGAGCTTCACATTCTAGAAGAGGGACAAATACCGTGAAACTCCCACTATCCTGCACTAGTAAAGCTTTATGCTATTGAACTTCTTGCAAAATTTTTATTAGCAACGTATTTCTTCATAGCATCTTAATGATTGGTTTTACATTTGCTGTTATTGAGGCTAGCTGAAAAATAATATATGTGGTTTCCAAGCACCTGTCATAATTTCTGTCTTGTGGGAGTGGATCTCATGATCCCATTTAAAAATATTTGGACTGTGTGGGGAAAAAAGTAGGCAGACCTTTCCTAACTGCAGTCATCTTTGCTGTGCAGTATCACAGAAGATGCTGTGCCTACACTATTGTATGATAGTTCCCTTCTTGCCCCATGGAGCCTGTCAGACAGTGGGGGCACATGTGAACTGTGGCAGCAGTGTGTGTGTCGCAGGTGGGGGTCACACACATGGCTCAGTGTGCAGCACACTCTGTATTTGCACCAGCCTTGTGCCCCCACCGTCCATGTCACCCCGGCAGGTTGCCTTTCCTTTCTGTTGGGCTGCCTTAGGCAGGCTCCACATCCTCCCTGGCCAGTCCCACACAAACCAGACTGTTTTCTTACTGTAGTCAGCTTTCCACCACGAGGATGCATGGTCTGAGCCTTAATTTTGTCTTTCTGAGGCTTAAGAGATTTTAATTTTGTGATTCCAATGTTTAAGCACCTTGGATTAATGACCCCTCCAAAGAGAGAGATCTTCCAAGCAGCTTGTCTGCACTGGGAAGCATGGGGCACAGGAAGAGAGGAGTTGTCCAGACATTCAGGATCACTTCAGGGTTCGGATTACTTGAGAGGAGATGAGAATATGATTTTGATGCTCCAAAGGAGTGTTTGCTATTCACAAGAGAGGGAAAATGGAGGGCTGGGGTTGTGCAGGGGGGAAAAGAGAGGTGTAAAACATTCCTTTCTTATTTTTTGAAATACACCTTCTAGGAAATTATTTATATTGTTTATGGAAACTGATACTTTCTTAAATTTTGGGAGATACCATTGGTCTGATGGCTGGATCTCAGTTTCCTTCTTTTTGTAATGCCTGGAGACAGAGGATAAAAATGTAGGCTTTGCAGGCTGACTTATGATTCTTCTTTTGTTTTACCTTAAAATGGCTTCATTGCAGCATGGTATGAAATTTGCCTTCTTTCTGTATTTTGAATGTCATCATGCCAGATCAATGTTATTGTAGCCATATCATTGTAGCCATTGTAGCCAATATCATTTTAGCTATCTCGGATTCTTTCTGCCACATTACCTGTTTCCATCCTTGCACTGGTCCTCACCTCTATTCTCTTCATCCCTCTGATCATAGCAAACTCTCTTCTTCCCCAAATCTTTCTCAGTCCCCCTTTCCCATTTCTGCTTCTCCATTTCCTCATAGAAAAAAATATTTTCAAAAATATTTAGACCACATCAGTATCTTATACATTTCATTTTAAATTTAAGAAGAAAAAAATCTCTGGGAGTGACGTCTGCAAAGCTCCAATTCAGACTGATGTGGTCAAGTTGAGTAGCTACAGAAAGGTCTCTAGGACTGCTCAGGTCCTCTGCACTGGGATGGCTGAACAGCAGACTCGCAGTTCTCAGAGGAAGTTTTGAAGGCACATGTGAAGTGCAGCTCAAGCAGTTGATGAATTGTGTGACATGTTAGTTAGCACTTCTGCAACAGTGGAGAATGGCAGGCAAAAAAGGATGAATTCAGTGCCCTTGTTTCATTCTCAGATGTGATGCTGAAATGCTGGTCACCTTTCACAATGGCTTTTGGAATACTCTGGTTTGACTATACCTAACCTGAGTTACTGAAGTCTCACAAACCGTACACCAAGTGAAAAAACAGGAGTCCTAGGATTACCAAAAGCCTAGAAGAGCCAACATTTAACACTGCAACAAGGGTTGTAATCCCTATAGCTCTCCTAAGTAATTTAAAAATATGTCTTGAAGTGTCATTAGTGAAAATAGTGGTTGCCAATATGACAGCTTGTAACAAGGCTACAAGAATTTTGTGTATCTTCTTGCTTTTTTTTGTAAGAGTTTTCTACAGAGAATATAATGAAAGTCCTTATAAAAGCTGCTGGTAGAAACATGCATAATAGGCTTTTAGGAGTAATGGGTTGTAAAACATTCTAGAATAATGAACTTCCACATTTGAAAAGTCATATTTCTTTACAACCATATTATGGAGGCCTCTTGAGGTCCTGAAGCTTCCTGTTCTAGGTCAAGTAAGTGGAATTAAATTAATGCAGATGAGATGCTCACTTTTTCTAAAAAGTACTCAGAGAGTATTGACTGACTGACAGCTCAGTATATTGCTGAANTATGCATACATCTGTGCATTTTCCACAAAGGCTGACGCGCTGCACAAATGCTGCTCAGTTTGTTTGAGGTGGGAAGCCAATTTTATGCAGGGCTGAGATTGCATCTGCCTGTCGATCAATGCAACCTTGATTTTTCAAGTATCAAAGATCAGTTTCTCTGGCTTGAGGTAAGATTCAGCATAGTAAAAAAAAAAACCCACATTCCTAGGGTGTTTTAAGTTACTCATCAAGTACAAAAATATCTTTTTTGTTCATATGTTAGAGTATTTCCAATCACAGTTTTTTTCTGAAGAGTTATATGCACTTTGTAAAAAATTAATGTTAATCATGTTCATGTAGGTTAAGCTGTACTGCTAAGATATGTATTTAATATGATTCTTGTGTTCCTGGGCACCCACCAGTTTTTAAGAAATCCAGCAAATAACACTCTAATTGTGAACAATTGTACTGCCAAGTAGCAGACCCACTTCAGTATGTGTGTCCATTTTGATCCATTTTTTACCAGAGTAGTGGAGAGAAGCAAGTAAGAAAAACAAGGTTTAAGTGAGATGAGCTCACTTCAAGAGAAGTGGTTATTCCCCATTTCAGTGGTCAGGAGTGTTGCTTTTGTTTGTTTCCTATATATTTATTTGTGATCTTAGACTCTTCACTGTCCCTTGTCCTTTTCATTTTGTCTGTTGTTTTTTGTTTTTACAAGTGGTGTTCTGAGACTGGATTTTAATAGGCCTTTTATATTATCATGCTTTTTTGTTCAGTGATATGAAAAAGGTTGTAATTTTGGTCGTTGCTTCCAGCCATTACAATGATACTAATAAATAAGGCATAGCCTACTGTTGGTAATGCAGCAAGTCTTTTATCGTGTTTCTGTTAAATCTGCAGCTGGATGCACAAGGTTAATATGTTCTTTCTACTCCATTGTACTCTTCAGCTTCTTGTAGCCAAGTGTATTTGGGCTAATCTGAGGGGGGTTGGGCAGGGGGGAAGAGGCATAAAAGTGGGGTTTTTTTAATACACTTTTTAGCATATAAATTATATTGGTTATGGAAACTGATACTTTCTTAAATTTTGGGAGATACCATTGATCTGGTCGCTGGATCTCAGTTTCCTTTTTTTTGCTAAAAGTCTGGGGACAGAATAAAAAAAGTAGGCTTTGCAGGCTGACTTACAATTCTTCTTTTGTTTTATCTTAAAATGGCTTCATTAGAGCATGACCTGAGGTTTGCCTTCTTTCTGTTTTTTAAGTATCATAATTTCCAGGTGAGAGTCACAGAATCACAGAATGGTTGAGGTGGGAAGGGACATCTGGAAGTCATCTGGTCCAAGCACTCCTGCTCAGTCAGGGCCACCTAGAGCTGGTTACCCAAGATTGTGTCCAGATTCCTCTGCATTTCTCTGAAATAGCTTCTGAATAGAGAGCATGTGAATGTGTTCTGTGCCTTTTTAGAAAGGTATGTTGTTGATAGAAGCCTAGCATGAAGGTCACTTTCAGAAAGAAGAGAGATGCTTTGGGATGAATATTTAAGAAGAGTTTATGGCAAATACTCCATGAATTTTTCCTTATACCTTGGGGAAGGAAATCAATTGTTGTAATTGGAGAGTTCTCATTGCTCCGGGTTTTTTTTGACATAAAGTTCATGAAACAGAGGCATTGCATTTAAGAACATATCTAGTTTGCCTTTATGGTAATTAGCAAAATAGCATCCATTTCCTTTCTATCTGCTGAAAGCACTGAGGCTAAAAATAGTCACCCTGGACTATGTTCAGGCTTCAGTCGAAGCCAGCTTCTTCAGGCTGGAAAAAAGCCTCACTCAGTACCAGTGCTCAGCACCAGAAGTTCTGGATATTTATAATTCTAGTAAACCTTAATGTCAGGGGCACTGATTCCTTCACTTGAAACCAGAATCCTTGGTATTGTACAATGCTGGAGCTCCTTTAACCAGGGCAGCAATAATTACAGAGATAATTGCTGCTAAGGTGCTTTTCAGATTTCAGTGAGGGACTTGTTTAGTATGTAGGAACATAACTTCTCTTCCCAGGGTAGCACATTCCTTTTCATCCTCTTTTCCATCTGTAAAATGAAAGTCACACTGTAGTGGGTGAAAATCTGAGAGTTCAGTTTTAACTACCACGACTGATCTGGTGTTACTGATGTAAATAAAAAAGCTCATTTCTTCATTGGTGTCAGCATTTTCTCTGTTGCAGAGCTCACTGAAGCTCATGGATCTCTTACTGGCCACCATTCCAAATTCTGTAGTCATGTTGAGTACTGCCAGTGTTCTGGGTTTGCAAAACTGCTTTGGCAACTACCAGCTTGACAAGCTCAAATTTTCACAATATGTAGAATGTCAGCACCATACCACATCTTCTATTTTTAAGCTGCTTTGTTCACATACTACTGATGATATTTGGAGTTTGTAACAGATCAGTAGACTGGTATTGTCCAACAGTTCCCTGCTGCAAAAGAGCTCCAAAAATTCTACGGTATCATTGAGTACTAAAAGCTACCTGGTGCAGAACCAAAGACTAAAATCATTAGGTGGCAAATTCTGTTGCTGACGGACTGATTTCCTGGCTTATCAAAACATTTCTGAAATTTGTGAATCTACAGGAAGGCACTGAGACAGTGGTCTGAAAGGTAGCAGGGTGCACGTGTCCCTCCAAATAGCACCTGTTACTTGGGATGTAACCAAGTTCAAGGAAATTCATAGATGACAAACTGTCCATCTTCTGGTTTCTGGTTCTTTTTTAAAGGAATGTCTGTCTGTAGGATTCCAGTGCTTATCAAGCCAGGTTACCCTGGGATAAGTGGGTGATTTAATTCCTGAAGACATGGCAAAATTCCAGTGGGAGCTTAAGTCCCAAAGTGCCATAGGACCAAGTACCATAGAGGAAAGTTGTGGAGATACTGCCTGTGCTCCTTAAAGGCTCTGTGGGTGGGAAAGATGCCAGCTCTGGAAATTATTCACAACATTGCACAGATATTAATACAAGATACTGAAACACTGCTACAATCAGTTAGTACTCAGGCACGATCCTGAAATGTTTTCCAGTAGGGAGGAAATTGTGCAGCTACCTGCTAATGCTTGAGTCTGGGATGTTTTTAAAAAGGCTTTGGAGTTGAATTCAAATTATTGCCATAAAATGGAAAAGAGCAGTAAATTACTTCCTTTTGCTTTAAGCGAGAGATATAATGTAAAATTCTTTCAAATCCACTCATCTAGTCTAGTTAAACTCACTTTATTTCTCTTGAATCATCTGGATAGAAAAAATGGGATTGCCAGTATCAAAGGCCAACAAATTATACTTCAACTGCAAATACAGTGAAGAAACTTTAAAATTGTAGGAGGCTTATTTACACTTCAGATCAAATGCAAATAATTTTCAGTAATATTTTTCACGAAAACTCTTCTA
>WBNQ01031430.1:0-15207 GCA_013401375.1 Spizella passerina | reverse complement strand
AAAAAAAAAAAAAAAAGAAAAAAAAGAAGAAAAAAAAGAGTCTTCCCTTAATCTACTGAGTCCATTCAGTCTGTGGCAGATTTTACAAGAGGAGGGGGCAGAACTGATTTGTTAGCTCAGCTCTCTAGAGACCAGCTCTTTGTCTCTTCTGAATCACGTTCAAAGGTTCAAGCACAAAACTGGGATGGGTTGCTCTGTGTTCCCCACAATGTAGATTCTGTGTGACAATTAAATCTATCTCATAACTGGAGCCTTCTTCCTTTAATATTTTGTGGAAGATGTTTTGATGAGATGGAATTTTCTTTTGGAAAATATCTAACAATCACCATATTTCTATCAGCTGCAGGCTCCTGGAGAAAGTAGTTGGAAGTAATAAAAAAGGTTTTTTAATTAAAAAAAAATTCTTATACCTTTTCTTATTTATGTCTTACAAGAAAGAAGAAAAATTGTGAAAATCTTGTCATTAAAGACATAAAACTGACCAGAATATAAAAATATACCACACAAACCAACCTTCTATTGGTCTAAGAAATGCTAAACTGGTTTGGTTTGCCACCAGTGCTTTTATATCCAACTCTACATTGCATGGCACTGCTGTCCTTCATGTCAAGCCTGCCAGTGGTCTCTCAAGTTGTATATGGCAGCATAAATTAATAGTGGCACCTAGCATTATTTAACAGGCTGGGTGTAGTTCATGATACTGTTGTCTCCAATAGTGCATGGTCTCAGTTCTCTAAAATAATCTGGGTGTAGATAGGACACTTGTGAAATAAAAGGAAAGGAAAATACCTTGGGAAGAGCTGTCCAGGTGGTGTTGCATTGTTGTAGGAACAACAAGTCAGTACCAAACCCCAAAGTGCTTATCATGAAACTGGAGAATTCCCATTGCTCCACCTTGGAGAGACAATGAACACTTGTGCTGTCCTGTGGCCTCTCAGCATCATAGAAGGTCTACCCACTGAGTGCCTTCAGAGGTTTTTTAGAATAAACTTTCAGCTTCTACTATTCATCCAGAATTAGGAAAAAAAAAATTGTAGCATAGGAAAGTTGGTGTTTGATCTGTTTTGACTGTCTGGTTGCAGGCATACATGGGTTGCATGCCTGTCAATTTGAAAGCAGATAAATGATTTCTCATTTTATGTGGAGGTTTTTCACATTAGCATTCCCATAAATAAAAGGATTTAGGTATGGAATAAGCCCCCTTAATAATCCCTCTTCCATTCTCCCCCCAGCAAGTTGTTAAAAGCTAGTTTGGACAAAATGCTATTAATGGGACTCATAGAGAACAGTCCTGTGCAGGCACCTCCATCATAATTCAGAACATATGGAAACAACTTATTCTATGCTTTGTGACTGGTAAACTGCCATCCAAAACAATTTACTCACAAAAGGAAATTTATACAATTTCTTTTAGGACTGGGACCAAAATGCTGTGCTTGTCTGCTTCCCAGCTTGCTAAAATCTGAATCACCACATTCAGGTAGGAGGCATTAATATTTTCAGATATTCTGTCTCATTAGGGGATTCCCCCAAGGCTGGACAGAGGCAAAACTGAGACAACAATTCCCAGCTCAGGGCTCTGTTTTGGGTAAGTATTTTATTCTCCATCACTGCAATGGCCAGGGATATCCCTGTGCCTCACGAAAGTGGTGTTGGTAGTCTCTGTTACCAGGATGGGACAGACTTGCTTGTCTCTCTGATTCTTAGCCTGCACACATGCATTTATTTAGCTAGTGCAACTGTGCTTAAAAGCAGGTCACTTTTATTTGCTTTTAAGAGTGGTTTCAAAGTGAAGTAAACTGACTCTGGCCACCATTGAACTGATTTAAGGTGTAACCAAACCTTCTTAAATATTTAGAAATAGGTTTAGTTAAATTGATACATTTCTGTATATAAAATTTTAGGTGGTCAGCTAATAGATCTTTTCCATTTCTGACTTTTAGTATTCTAGTTAGTTTTGTTTGAACACTGGCATATGAGGGGATCTGGAAAAGATTTTATGCTGCATTTAAGATTAATTTATTCCATCTGTCCCAGGGAGGCAAAAAAGAAACATTCAAAGGAAATATATAATTAAGATAGTAAGTAAAGCTACCGCAAACTGTAGGTTCTCTCATTTATATTTTTGCCCCATTTAACTCTGTTTTCTTCTGGTCTTTCACGTAATTATGGTGAAAAGGAGACTTCTCTGTATTAAATTCCAAGCATTTAAAAGGTTTTAATGAATGAGGTGTTAACTCCTGCCCCTTACTTATATTTTCTCTGTTACCTGTACTTCACATTAAGTCCTCTCTACTATTTCTTCAAAAAAGAGACGTTTTAATTACTTTATTTTACTTGTGATACTGTGATATCAGTTTAAAGACAAAGATAATGGTGAAAATACTTCTAAGTTAAATTTCCTCAAATTTCAAGCCTTTCATTTAATAGCAGTGGTGGTAAGGACCCAGACACAGAAGTATCAGGAGACTTTGGATCTTCAAAGATGTCAAAAAAGTAAAGCATTCTGTTCTCAAAACCAAACACTGAGGATGTGAAATGAACATTAGTTCTGCAGGAAGTTCTCTTGCTCCTACTTGCCTCGATACAGATCTAAAATAGGACCTAAGGTACTTAAAAGAGGATGTAAAGCCTGGTTTTATGACTGTGTTTGAATCTGTTATCATGGTAAGTCCTGCACAGTGGGTAATTAGGGGGTGTCTACCTTCCAAAGGAAACTTCCAATATATCTGGGGCTCTGTGTGCAAATTGCCCAAGGTTAACCATTTTGCCTTGCATCAGCAGAGTGAAGCACCACCTAACTGCACCCTCCATCTGCTTTAATCTCTGTCCTCACCNGCATACATGGGTTGCATGCCTGTCAATTTGAAAGCAGATAAATGATTTCTCATTTTATGTGGAGGTTTTTCACATTAGCATTCCCATAAATAAAAGGATTTAGGTATGGAATAAGCCCCCTTAATAATCCCTCTTCCATTCTCCCCCCAGCAAGTTGTTAAAAGCTAGTTTGGACAAAATGCTATTAATGGGACTCATAGAGAACAGTCCTGTGCAGGCACCTCCATCATAATTCAGAACATATGGAAACAACTTATTCTATGCTTTGTGACTGGTAAACTGCCATCCAAAACAATTTACTCACAAAAGGAAATTTATACAATTTCTTTTAGGACTGGGACCAAAATGCTGTGCTTGTCTGCTTCCCAGCTTGCTAAAATCTGAATCACCACGTTCAGGTAGGAGGCATTAATATTTTCAGATATTCTGTCTCATTAGGGGATTCCCCCAAGGCTGGACAGAGGCAAAACTGAGACAACAATTCCCAGCTCAGGCCTCTGTTTTGGGTAAGTATTTTATTCTCCATCACTGCAATGGCCAGGGATATCCCTGTGCCTCACAAAAGTGGTGTTGGTAGTCTCTGTTACCAGGATGGGACAGACTTGCTTGTCTCTCTGATTCTTAGCCTGCACACATGCATTTATTTAGCTAGTGCAACTGTGCTTAAAAGCAGGTCACTTTTATTTGCTTTTAAGAGTGGTTTCAAAGTGAAGTAAACTGACTCTGGCCACCATTGAACTGATTTAAGGTGTAACCAAACCTTCTTAAATATTTAGAAATAGGTTTAGTTAAATTGATACATTTCTGTATATAAAATTTTAGGTGGTCAGCTAATAGATCTTTTCCATTTCTGACTTTTAGTATTCTAGTTAGTTTTGTTTGAACACTGGCATATGAGGGGATCTGGAAAAGATTTTATGCTGCATTTAAGATTAATTTATTCCATCTGTCCCAGGGAGGCAAAAAAGAAACATTCAAAGGAAATATATAATTAAGATAGTAAGTAAAGCTACCGCAAACTGTAGGTTCTCTCATTTATATTTTTGCCCCATTTAACTCTGTTTTCTTCTGGTCTTTCACGTAATTATGGTGAAAAGGAGACTTCTCTGTATTAAATTCCAAGCATTTAAAAGGTTTTAATGAATGAGGTGTTAACTCCTGCCCCTTACTTATATTTTCTCTGTTACCTGTACTTCACATTAAGTCCTCTCTACTATTTCTTCAAAAAAGAGACATTTTAATTACTTTATTTTACTTGTGATACTGTGATATCAGTTTAAAGACAAAGATAATGGTGAAAATACTTCTAAGTTAAATTTCCTCAAATTTCAAGCCTTTCATTTAATAGCAGTGGTGGTAAGGACCCAGACAGAGAAGTATCAGGAGACTTTGGATCTTCAAAGATGTCAAAAAAGTAAAGCATTCTGTTCTCAAAACCAAACACTGAGGATGTGAAATGAACATTAGTTCTGCAGGAAGTTCTCTTGCTCCTACTTGCCTCGATACAGATCTAAAATAGGACCTAAGGTACTTAAAAGAGGATGTAAAGCCTGGTTTTATGACTGTGTTTGAATCTGTTATCATGGTAAGTCCTGCACAGTGGGTAATTAGGGGGTGTCTACCTTCCAAAGGAAACTTCCAATATATCTGGGGCTCTGTGTGCAAATTGCCCAAGGTTAACCATTTTGCCTTGCATCAGCAGAGTGAAGCACCACCTAACTGCACCCTCCATCTGCTTTAATCTCTGTCCTCACCAAAGCAGATGCAGGCAGCAGATCCTCCTTCATCACACAGTGGTCTCAGTAGCTGAGAGCACAGTGCAGGAGAGCAATATCTGCAGCCTCCAGCTGAGGAAAGACAGGTTGGGAAGCTGAAAGATGAACCGCGCCAGATCATACGGGGACTGAAAGAAGGGGAAGCAAAAGCATCCATTTCCCTGATGAATCCACACTTGGATTCAAATTTCAATATCTTTTCTGCTCCCTGAGTTCTGTCTGCTGGGATATCAACTTTCCTGCACCAGCTGGGAGGATGGAATGTAAGCAAAAGAGTGTAGCAGGGCAGGGAGAGAGGAGAAAAATGTGTCCCTTTTCATGTGACTGAAATTCTGGGGATAGAGGTGTTCTGTTGGGGAAAAAAGCTGTTATTTTCTTTTCATGGAGCATTTGGGATCTCTCTGGTTTCCCGTGCAATTCCAAAGCAAAAGGGGACCAATGCTACTGAAGTTCCTTCTGGCACTATGCTACAAATTAGAGAGCCCTCTTAGCTTTTGAGAGAAAAAGAACCTAGCTTAGCAGAGGATTCAGTACCATAGACAAAGAAATAGCAAAGATGCCAAAGGATGGGGTTTTTCATTCCCAACTACAACCTTTCAAATTGCTGTCTCCACCCTCTGCTACCTGACTCTGGAGGCAGAATCTCACCCTCTAATAAGGGATTCTGGATTCCATTCCTGGCACTTTCCACACTACTCTAGGTATTTCAGTGATGAACTTCTCAGTTTACAGAATCTGGCATTTATAGAAAAGTTCTTCTCTTTTAATGGTCCCTGTGGAAATTAGCCCTCTGCAGGTCAAGGCTTTGTTAACATTCACTGCTGGACTTAAGACACGGGGTTGTGGTTAAAAAAAATAAAAAGACAATTGCAGTTTTGGAAGGAGGAGGAAAATTATGGCTTGGCATGCGGTTCTTTCTTCATGCTAGGTCAGCCCTAAAAGACTGACTTTTAGACTGGTAAATGTTGCCAAAATAGTTGTGGCAGTTTCTCACATAGACTGTTGGGTTGTTTGGATTTTTAAAGGTTATGATAAGGTCAGTTTCATTTGTGGTAGGTCTCAAGCCAGACACCCAACCTCCTAAAATTATACAATTTTGAGGTAAAATACAACTATGCAATAAAAAGCTATTTCTTCAAAGCACCAAGGTGAGGGTTTTCAGTGAAGTTTAAGGGAGCTTGGTTCCCAGGTCCCACTCTTTTAAGTTTCATTTGAAAACTGTAGCACACACACACTCCTACCCAAGTTCATGGTACAGTACAACAAATGCTCATTTTATAAGCAAATTGCTCTTTTTTACTTGAATTCTAGTATATTAATGTTTTTTTTGGAAAACTTCTAGCACTCAGTAACAACTGCTATAAAAACTCGACTGTTTGGAATCCTTTTCAGTATCATCCTAAAGCCCAGAACTCTATGGGGGTACAAGGGGAAGCAGAGCTGCACCCCATCACTGTTCAGGCTTCTGGTTGGAGGCTTGATCAATGTGGGTGATGAAAAGCCCTTTCCAGGGGAAGTAAAGTCAAGGTGACTCTGTATTATGGACATCAGGAATTCATCTTGCTCTTACATTGCAACGATCCCATTCAGATGGATCTTTTCAGTGGATGTAATCAGTGGCGCCAGGATCAGCACCCAGGACTGGACTTTGGGGCAGTGGCTCTGTGCCAGGCAATGCTGGATCAGTCCCCAAGCTCTGTGAGTGCACTGACCAGTCCTGACATCCCAGATAAAGCACCAAAGGGGAGCCTTTGCTGCAAACTTGGACGCAGCCCTTACTGGTGTGAGGGGACTTAGAAGGGCTTAGCAGCAGTTTGGGCAGCCCTGAAGGTGGGAAGCTTGGTACAAGGGCTATGTGCTGCAGTAGTGTGAGGGCAGGTGGAGGTCATGCACTTAAATTCCCCTTTCTCTGGTAGTGTTACAATGCACCTCTTCCTTGCTGCTCTGCAAGAAGGGAGGGCACCAGCACAATCCAAACAAAGCCATCTCTACTTTCTCTAGGACTAGAGAGCTGCTTTCAAGACATCAGTGGATGGGTAGAGCCCTAAATATCCAAAAATTTGCACATTTCCAGGTACTCTGGCCGACTTGGCCAGAGACTACTCTGATCTGTGTGGGCTGACAGGGTAGGGAGCTGTCTTCCCTGGCCTTGCTGAGGTAGGGAGGCAGTGCTTGAGCTAGGGTGAGTCTGGTGATTCTTGAGTGTTTGCCTTGTTTCTCTGCTGACGGAATGTTAAGAGTGTACTGGCACACATCCACTAAAACACAGTGGAAATGTTTCAGTTGACACATTTGAAGAACTGCTAGCCAGTGTCATGGGGTGTCACAAGTGTGAAAAGTATTCCAGGAAAGCAGACAATGGACTTGCTGCCACTTTTATGAGATCAGTGAGACAGTTCTGGCTTCTGGTGAGTGTCCTGAATGTTTCACATATACTCAGTGAATGATCATTATATTCAGAAAAGCACTTCTATATTGGTAACCATGACAACTCCTATTAAATGAAGTTTTTTCATGAAATAGTGTACTTTACAAGGCAGAGAAAACATTTATTTTCAAGGACCAATCCTGTACCCATTGATGCTCAAAGAGGAAAGATTAAGCCCCTATGGTAGTAGCAGTAAATACTACAGCAGCTTTTACATGTAGACTCTTCTAAAACTGAAAATGATCTTCAGTTTTTTTTCCTTTGCAGCTGGTCATGACAGTAAAAAGTTTTACTCTGGAAAGCAGCTACATTTAAAACACTGTTGGATCTCCAAGGGAGATTTTATTTCCTAATTGTTCTACCACATTTACAAAAAATAAGTTTTGAATTACCTGTGATACAAATTTTTAATCATAAGATTGGCAGTCAGATGGTTCTACTAGGTTTAAATGTTTTTACTAAAACTTTTCATCCAGTAGCTGTGAATTTTAGCCACTGATGTGTCAAACCAACGTCAAGAATGCCTGTTTTATGCATAATATAAACAATGGTAAACACAGTGAAGTAGATCACTGAAATAAAATGTAAGCAAGTTTTGCTAGAAGATATTTGATTCCATTTCCACTTCTGACATCTGTAAGCAGGAGTAGGTTTACTGCAGTGCAGGGAGATATTAAAGTCCCACTTGCTCTGGCTGGTGTAGGAGCTCCTGTGTCCAGTGGCTTTGTGCAGCCTTCCCTGCCCCTCCCTTGTTAAACTGAGGCTGTGACTGCTTTATCCCTTCTCTCATGTCGAGAGCAGCCTTGAATATGTGGTGTCTCTGCCTGTGCTGAAAACATTAGGAGGCAATGATGAAATGTTCAGGGCTGGGTTGGATGGGGCCTTGAGCAATCTGATGCAGTGGAAGTTGTCCCTGTCCATGGCAGAGGGGTTGGAACTAAATAATCTTTAAGGTCCTTTCCAACCCAAAGCATTCAATGATTCTACCAAAGCCTGGCAAGGAATGAAATCAGAGTCTTGTACAGGAACAGTAGGAAGAAAATCATTGGGACTTAAATAGAAACACTCTGCCCCAAAATACTGGCCAGGCAGTTTTTAAATGTCTTATCAGAGCTGGTAAATCACTGAAATAATGTAAAATTTCCCAATTTTCTGGTTCATCCATTTGTACCAGGTTGGTCTTTTCTGAGAGTTTATGGATCATGTTAAAGGTCTCAACTAAACCTGCAAGCTGCATCATCTTGTGACCCACAGAGCCAGGAGCCCTCATTCTTGTGCAGCAGAGCCACTCAGCAACTAACACAGCTAAAGGCAGGAGGCACATCTGCCCTTCTGTCCTGTCCCTGGCTGGGCATGGGCACCTCCTCATCTCCACACCACCTGGAGAATTTGAAGGAGCTGATCTGACTGAAAACCAGCCTGGCAAAAGAAAGAAAAGGTTCATCCTCAGAAATATTACTTTCCCGGAAAGACTCAACTTCTCCTTGCACGAAGTCCAGCAGCAAGACAAAAGAGAGGGACAGAACAGCGTGGCTGTCAGTGGATGGCTCCTCCAATGCAGAGGACAGGATCCTACCAGCCCAGATTCAATTTTACTTCAGCTGCTGTTCTCAAACTGCACTGAAAGATTTGCAGAATTGTAACTGGGCCAAATAAAAGTATAAGGGGCAGAAACTTGGCCCGAAAATCCATTAGGCAGAAAGGATTCTTAGGAAAGAAATTTGGATGCTATTTCTGTGGTCTGCAAGTTTTAACTGAAAATTACATAAGTTTTTTTGGCTTGTTTAAATCAACTTTAAAAAAGTACCTTTGATGTTTAAGAAGCTCAGACATGTAATAGCTGGCTCTGGCATTTTGCAAGAAGTTCATAAAAAGCCCAAGACCATTAGTGTAGGTTGTAAACTCATTCTGTAGCCTGAGAGCCATCTGCTTATCTCCGGAGTTTATTGCCTTCCATCTACCTTAGTGTTTTGGATGGCTGCCCATCACTGAAGCACATGAATGCCTTTCCTTTAAACTGCAGTGCCTCCTGGATTCCCTAGCTGTTCTGCAATCTTCTTTCATTAGACTATTGGAATAGTTTTACCAAGTCATATCCCAGATCCATCTAGCCCAGCATCTATCTCATCCAGCAGCCAGAAGCAGATGTTTAAGAGAAGCATAAGGACAGGACAAACTTCTAATGATGCTTCCGTGATTTATCTCCAGATGCAACTTTGATATGTTACAAGGGCAGGGAACAAAAGAGTGTACAAAGTGGATCAGAACTTATCCCACTTCTTATTGTCCAGCAGCTTGGCTAAGAGAAAATGATTTTATGATTTCTACTCATTCTAGCAGCATTCTAGGGGCATCACATAGCTAGTAGTGAGGAAAAAAAATATCTTAGTGAAACAAGAAAACTGCCTTGGTAGCAGTTACTCTGTGATTTCACTCCCCATGGAATTCTGCACTGAGTAGGTGATGGAGAATCTAATGGCTGCTGCTGTCCTCAGCTCTGATGTCCCTCAGTCAGGGGCTTTGACGTAGCAAAACTTGTTGGTGAATCTGCCAAAACCTCCACACTAGTGCTGCTGCCAGGAACTGTGTTTTATAGGTATCCAGTGTTGTATATGTATCATCCCCTACACGGATCACTGTAGAAAACACATCAGAGGCAACATCCAACTATCAAAGCTGCTGGTTGCACCTCTCAGCTCCAAGCTGTTTGATGCACAAATCAAAGTGGAAGGAAGCCCATCTGTATTTAAATGTTCTGTCTGTCAGGAAGAAGAAGGCCTGTTCATGACAGTAAGATTGAACTGTGTCCTCTCTCTCTCATGCTACAGGATTGGCCTGGCTCTGCCCAGCCCTGCTAGTCCCACTGGCCCTCTGCCTGGTTTCCCTTGGGCCACAGCTGCAACAACAGTACCAGTCTGGCTCCTCTGTTGTGGAGAGGGGAGGAGGAGGGCTAAACTCTCATTTCCCTGCTCACCAGTTATTTTACTGGTTCCTATAAAGTTTCACATGGCTGGTCTGCTGGGTGTGCAGGGGCTGTGTGACCCAGGCTGGGAGGGGTGTGCTGACACAAAAAACCCCACAACCCATAGGAAGCCTCCAGAACCCCTAGGTAGCCTCCTTAGCCCAGGAGAATGCAAACTGCATTCAAGCTTTTCAAGCACACCAACTCTCAAAGCTGGAAGGGAAAGGTCTGACTGTAATTGTGCCCACTGCTACACCCACTGCAACAGATCTCCTGTGAGAACAGACACTGCCAGAGTGTAGACAGGTAAAGTCTTCACAGGTTAACTTAGAAAAAATGATGCAAATAAAAGCATTTACTTTATTAGTCAGGATCAGATCCTGCAATGCAGATGGGCATGAAATTGAAAAGTTTCTTTCTAAAATTACTCCTTTTCTCTGCTAGATTTTACCCAGACTTGGGCCCATGAAGCTCAGTGGCAAATAGATCTTTCAGAGAGCCAGATGGGCAGTAAAAGGATGGCTTGGGAAAAGGTTTCCAAAAGCTATTCTCAAGGCACCTAGCATGAGGCAGCTAAAAGAAGGACAATAACATGTGCAAGACACTCCTAATCCAAATCCCAGTAATGGAGTTACATGATAGGCTGCTGCTTCTTGCTTCTTAATTTATGAAGGATCAAGTGGTATTAAAGCCAGTCTGCTATCCATCATAAAGTGCTCATCACAGCATGTCAGCATGGAAAAAAATGNCACTGCAACAGATCTCTTGTGAGAACAGACACTGCCAGAGTGTAGACAGGTAAAGTCTTCACAGGTTAACTTAGAAAAAAATGATGCAAATAAAAGCATTTACTTTATTAGTCAGGATCAGATCCTGCAATGCAGATGGGCATGAAATTGAAAAGTTTCTTTCTAAAATTACTCCTTTTCTCTGCTAGATTTTACCCAGACTTGGGCCCATGAAGCTCAGTGGCAAATAGATCTTTCAGAGAGCCAGATGGGCAGTAAAAGGATGGCTTGGGAAAAGGTTTCCAAAAGCTATTCTCAAGGCACCTAGCATGAGGCAGCTAAAAGAAGGACAATAACATGTGCAAGACACTCCTAATCCAAATCCCAGTAATGGAGTTACATGATAGGCTGCTGCTTCTTGCTTCTTAATTTATGAAGGATCAAGTGGTATTAAAGCCAGTCTGCTATCCATCATAAAGTGCTCATCACAGCATGTCAGCATGGAAAAAAATGCCACTCCATGGAGAATAGGGAATAAATTCATAATCTCTCTTTAACTTGATATTCAAGGAAGCGGATCAGCATGTCCCTGTCTGAGGAATGTTGTTTATACTCAAAGAATGGGGTGTGACTTACATTAAATGGTTTAGATATGGATTCTGGACAAAACAGAGTTTCATGAAACCAGTGGAAGAGTTATGTTCATTGTCTCAAAATGCAGGATTGATCTTAACTCTAAGGCTATCCATTAGTTTTATCTGTCCAGAAAATGGTAGTGCTATGCACTATGAACAACATTCTGTGTTAGCAGGACTGATCTCATAAATAGTTCTTTTTCCATCTATTTTCCATGATAATGCTATAGATATGAAGACTACAAAAAGTCTTAAGTTTTTCTTAAGACTAAAAATGTCTAATAACTTATAAATATTTTATTCCAAGTCTGCCAAAGGAAAAACTCAAATAGATAATTTTAAGCACTTGTCTTTGCTTAAAGGATGTGAAAATAAGTTTAACAAGTTATTATAGCTTATCCAGAAATTTCTCCCATAAATACTCTTCAGCAATTCTGTTCATGGAGAAGTGATAAAGATGCCAAGTTTACTCATCTGGGATTTATCAAATAAAATCTCATCCTACATTTAGACAATCACTTTCAGTCTCATCTACTAAAAGTTAGGTGTCTGCATCTGTGCTTAGGTTCCCACATAAAACTGATTGGATGTTCAGTGCTTACTGTCCACAAACAATGCAGATGCTCAGTAGTCTTCAAAATCTGCAACTCTTTTATTGCTCTATATATGAGCCATTAGTTGAAATGTTGGTTGCAGAGGATAAGGAAGCTCTTGAGCATGTGAGAAAGGGATGAAGTGGCTGATTGAAAAGCAGAGAATGCTTTTATACCATCCAAGCTTACACCATTCCTCTATCTTCTCCAATTTAAATATACATTGTCATTTATTTTGAGTTGTGGCCCTAAGGAGATTACTTTTTTAACAAGTATATTTTTCTAAACTGATACACCTTGACCTCCTTTATCTCATCTTCAGTGTTTCCACCCTATTTGTTCATCTTTTTCAAAACTCCACTGCTTGTCTTGGTGCTCTCAGGAAGGCACAGCAGAAATACTTCTTACCATGAGCTCCAGCATCTGCATGGTGTCCTCATAAAGCTGGCTGAAGTTTGGAGAATATTTAGTATAAGGCAGAGCTGGAGGAGAGGAAAATCTGTACTTCTATCAGCAAAGGTTATGCCACCTTCTTCTTCCATTGTTCCTCTACACAAGTCTGTGCTGGACACATGAGAGAGACAGGTGGGTTTGGTGCAAAGAACCAAATAGTGTCAACTTCTAGGTAAAAATGAGAGAGGCATGAATCACCAGCCCGGAGGACAAGCACAAGAAGAGTAGTCTACATCTGGAGAATATTTAAAGGAAATTACTTGTCTGAAAGAAGATTTGAAAGAGAAGAAGTTTTCTGTCTGTGAAAACAGGGAGCCATTCTCTGCATGAAGATATATGTGCAGCTCTATTTTGTATTCAAGGTAAACAGTGACCTTGCTGAACAATACCTTGGTATTGGACAGAAAGAATTTTGCTTAATAATAGACTTCTTCTGAGCACTCTTAAGTGAAGGAACTAAGCAGACCTGGACATCTGCCTGCCTTAGTTAATGGAGAAAGACAGGCACCTTCAGGGTAATTCACATTGCATGGTGTCTCTCATAATAATTTAAAAAGAAGCCTACACATGGGTGATAGGGAAACTGTCCAGGCTTATGATAGTACTCTCTACCGATACTTAAAAATTCCTTACTCTTGAAGGACCCTTATAATATTTCCTATAAACTGCAGTGAATGTAACTACTGCCTGCTTCTGCTAGATAAACATTTCTTGTGGGATAAGATCATTTATCTGAGGAAGAAAAGTTTCATTTAGTAACTACTATAGTTACTGTTGTTGCAGTATCATGAGATCACCCACATGAAGAAAATGTTTATTGGATTGTTTGAGTGATTGCTTCCTTTCCTGTGTTTTTGGCAAAGTTTTTGGGCAGTGGAAGAAGTAAATGGACCAAAAAAGTCTTATTCACCTCCCCACCCACATTGTCACCGTCGATTATATCAGCCATGATATAATAACATGTGTTTAAACATTCTGTAAGTAAGGAAGAATTTTAATGGCTGATAATGGTGGGAGCTCATAGTGTAGCTTGTGACTAATTTTGCAGTGGTTGTGGAAAGTGTTGTAGGTGGCTCAGGGAACCAAGTGTGGGCTCTGGAATATTTCAGCAGCCAATAACAAATAGCAGTGGTTTACTGTCCAGTACCTGTATAGTGGTTTATCTGCTGTAGCTTCTCCTCTCCTGTGAGTGACCAAAGAGCACAGGCATATCTATCCACCTTGCAGGGGAGGCAAAAGGTTGGACATAGGGAAGCAAACCTTCCCACAGAGCAGGTGCCTTGGTTAAAGTTTGATCTTGCCAGGGTGTTGAAAGGGTTAATGGCTTTGTTGAAGGGGTAGGTGTGGCAGCAGCTCTCTGGCCACAGATAGAAACAACTTTCCCAGGCATTCTCCTGGGGAAAAGTCTGTGAGAAGATCATAGAATAGAATGAGAAACAATTCTTACCTTAACTTGCTACACCTGTTGTTATGAACATGTGAAATGTGTTACAGAAGATTGTTTACCAAAGAGTAGTTTCTCATTTAGCCAATGGTGATAGTATTTAAATTAGTAGACCAATTAAGTCCAAGTACATGGTAACTGTCTAAAAAACAATGAGTTTCTCAATAATGCTATAATATAATAAAAAAATTAATCAACCTTCTATAAATCATGGCATCAATGACAACTATTGCCAGATCAGGGATGCCTTGCAACAACAGGTAGGTAAAATTTACACAGTACTAAGAAGACAGGAAGAGTTATAAGAATGTTGTCTTTGTTGTTGTGCATATGTTAGTGAAATCTAAAAGACTATGAATCCTGCTGCTAATCTGATACCTTTATTTGAACAAAAAACCTCAGCTTTCCACAGCATCTACATTAGCAGAGTATTTACTTAGTCTATAACAAGAGATATTGCTATTTGCTTTTCTCACTATTTGTACAGATGTGGTTATAAGAGGAAACCTTTCCACGATATGCATCATAGTGTTATTCGAACTAATTTTAGAACTGCTCCTCAGTTACAACTTGGCTTTCTTTTCTTTTCCATTCAATTAAGAGCTGTCTGAAGTCCAGCCCTCACTCTTCTGCACCGCAGCTTGGTGCATATCCCGTGCATAGAAAGGGGCTCCCCTGATCCTGAGTGCCCTGCCCAGGGAACAGGGGATGGGATATTGCTATGGCTGCTGCAGCTGGACCCTTGGCTTGGGCTGCCTGCCCACTGCCTTGAACAGCACTGGAGTGTCTGTGTGTCAGGAGATGTCCCTCTCTCCCATGCAGCAGAGGTTCTTGGAGAAGATTCCTGGGCAGGCAGTCCATCTGATGAAGTTTAGACACCCAGAATGTGACACATATCCCATTGGACTTTCTTCAAAGCCAGGGGAAATGAATAAGTCTTCTGAGTCATCTGCAGAGGAATTTGTTCCCTTCCAAATAATAGGCAGCACACTTTTGGGGAGTAGGTGGCATCTTAAACAACTGATATCACCACTTAGAGTTAGTGAAACCAATATCCCATGTCAGTACCTGCAAGGTGGATTTTGTGCCCTGAACCAGAAAATTCACGTAGTTCAAGTCTAGATGACAATGACCAAACAAGCAGTTTGTTGGAATGCTGCCTTTTATGTATACATACATGTCATGGGATTACATAAGCTTTTATTGATATTCAGGGGTCAGCTGACCAGTTCCAGCAGGGTGTTCCTGGACATGGAAAGCAGCCACAAAGAAGGCAGATGTTGTGCGATGAGGTGCTACTGGTGTTTATCTGAATTTTGTTTTACACCAATGTCACAGACATCTTTTTATG
>WBNQ01031424.1:0-10953 GCA_013401375.1 Spizella passerina | reverse complement strand
CCCCCTTCCTTTGCTTGTTGAGCCCTTGGTTTAGTTTTTATGATCCTATACTTGTGTTTCTGTAAAACTAGCAAGCTCTAACTTTTTAACTTCTGTATCTCCTAGATTTTTGATGCTGAGTGCTGTACTGAAATTGTCTTGCTTTTCCACCTTTTTTCCTAATTACTGTTTGCTTATCTGTTTCCCCAGCATAATGGCACATTAATAAGCAGGAGCACAGTACAGTTTGTCAGACTGTTCTAAATATTCTGGCCATTTTAGAAACGTGTTGGTCTCATTGGCTGTATAAAAATATAATGACCTACATGAAGAAGGGAAGAAAGAAATGCAGTTGAAAATGATGCGCTCACTGACGTAAGAAAACCATGACTGACAGGAAATGAACCTACACTGGTAGTGCCCAGATCACTATAGAAACAGAATAATCTTGAGGCAAAATTCAAAATGCTAATCAGCTGAAGAGAGGTACAAAGTCTGTGAGTGCAACAGAGAAGCAAAGCAGCTACCAGTGCCCCTGCTAATAATGTAGTAAGGAATCCCATCACTTAAAATGCCATACCAATGTTTCTGATTCCAATTACTACACATGGGTGGAACTGAAAACTATAAAGCTTTTAATGTTGGAATTACAGTCAGTCAACCTTCTATATTTGTTTCAGCTCTACTGTCACAAAGCAAGTCTTGTAAACCTCATGTGATTTTCTGGAGATGTTTGTGTGGTTCTTCTGTGTGTATTTGTGTTAAACCCTAAATCCAATTTGAATGTGGTGCTATTCAGCCTCTTGTGCTTCCCTCACATGACATAATGGGAAAAGTCCTGCATCCTCTATGGAAATGAAAAGATCTGCTCTCTGAACTTCTGTGGAGATCCATTCAAATGTGATATCACTGAGTGAAAGAAATCACATTCAAATGTGATAGCATTCAGTGAAAGAAATGATCTCTTGTCAATACATATTTTTCAAATTTGAAAAGGACAATGGATGTTTTTCCCAAGAGTTTTGATAATTTCTTCTGTCTGGTCATAAAATCACCAGAAATACAAGGCAGATACTCAAGAGGTTGCTTCAGAGGAAGCTCAGTCAGAACAATGTATAAGAAAGTGAATGGACTGAATAGAAGTAACATCACATTTTAGAAAAAGAAGAGGGATCTAAGCTTAGGAAGTCTTTACTCTGAGGAAAACCTGAAGAACAGAAATACTGCTGCTAGTATTTGGTTGTTTTAAGTTATAAGTAAAGGTTAATTGTAAAACAGGGTTTCAATCAGAATGACCTCCTAGAAAGGGAGAGGAATTGGAAAGTCACAGATAGCCACCAATAGCTTTGGGGCCCTAGGACATGTGTACTAAAATGTCTTTATAAGAAGGTTTAGCAGACACAAAGGAGTTTTTTCAGAGAAGTTAAAGACAGACACTGTGCTGGACCATACTTGCTCTGAGTTAACCTGGATATTTTCCACTTAAATTTCTAGTGTAAGCACCTTGACTTTTTCAGTAATGGAACACTATGAAATTAAGAAATAATGCTAGAAAATCATTATTAATTTCCACTGAAATAAAAATTTTCAATATGCTGAGGCACACATCTTCACCATCTCCTAGTAACAACTTTTAGTGATGGGTAAAAATACATATTTAAATAAAAATAAGAGGAAAGACACTTTGTTAGTTAGATGCCCTGGAGACAGTGAAAGGACAATTAACAGCTGCTGCACAAACAGCCTGTCAGTACACAGACTGGTATGTGAAGTAGAATGTTGCTCATGCTTTCCTCTTTCTCTTCCATCCTCTCCTATGCTCATCTGGGTTCCAAATGTAATGAGAGTTAGATCTTTCCAAAGGGAGAGAATGCTGATGTGCCTCTGTCACTCACATGTGGCTGAGCTTTCCAGGAGTTCACAGAGGTTTCAGCAAACAACTGGTGACAGAACTGCTCTTCCTTCACTGTGCAGTAAAGGTAGACCTCAGCCAAGTTCTGGCCAAATGTGAAGAGAACACAGGTAGGAAAAAAGGTTCCCTTTATATAATAATCTCATTTGATATAACAGTATTATTTCTAGGGCAATGCATAGAATGTTATAATTTTTGAGATAAAGTGTGATTATTTCATTATGGTCTGAGTTGTCTTCAAAAAACAGATGGGATAATCTTTTATATAGGTGGCCTGTACAATTAGCTGTCTTTTATTCCTTGTGTAGAAGAGCCATGACTGTGTATTTATTTGCCTGATGACATTACCAAGGAAGTGTTTAATGTCCACTCAACTGCTTTGTCACTTTATTGATCTATTTACTTTTTAAATGAATTGTTGGGAAGGCTTGTTGAAAGGCAGGTAGCACAAAGGCCTCCCAGCGCTAAGATGTCATTTTTGCACAGTGCTGAGGGAAAATATTTTAATATTTTTGAAAATAATAATGGAAAACAATAATGGCTAGTGGTACTATGACTTGACTTCCAATTACACAGCATGAAGCCCATCACTCGAGCTGAATCAGAAAAGATGCTGCCTGCCCACATCATCCTGTGATACTATTAAATCTAATAAGAATAATTGCAAGTCTAGGAATGCTTCCAAGTAATTTTGCTTAATGATCTTAAACTCTATGGAAGGGATGTCCACCTATTGCTTAATTATTTAATCTTTTAAAGGACATGTGCATAATGCGGTGGCTTATCTGCCCATCAGTACAACTCAGCAGGAATGTAACTCTCCAATTGTTCTGTTCTGCTTTCCCTTTTGGCTTATGAATCCAAGCAAGGGCTGTTACAGCCTGCTAGGACACCGGGCCTCTTCAGAGAGGGAATCACAATCCCATTCTGTAATTCATCTGCCCTTGCAGATTACCTTCACTGGCAAAACACAGCAGTACACAAAAAGTAAAGCATCTCAACAGCATGTAGCTAGACTTGTCCCAGTCCTGTGGCTTCACTGACAGCTGAGGTGAACAGATGCCCAACCTCACTGCATGAGAGTGGCATGCAGAAGCACTGATTTTGACCTAGTTGTTCTGTAATCATGCTTGCAAGCCTAATATTATCCAATTTTGTAGGTGCATGTATCTGTATTTATACAGCTACATGCAAACTAGCAGATTCTACATGTATACCTGAAAAATCTGAAAACTGAAAAAGCTTGCTCTTGATGACAGGGCTGGGAAGACAGGTTTTACTGATTTTTCTGTATCACACATCATACAGACAAGTGATCCAAGCATACATCTTTGTGTATTATGTATGTTGATATAAACACACTATATATTAAAGATCAAACATTCATCAAATGCTATAGGCTGGGCTATGAATCCCTCTAAATTCACTCTGGATGTTCAGGTGGTGATGTGGATTCTGTGTGAATGACCGCATTACGGGGCTATTCCAGCATGAAGGGATGTATTTCATCTTGTTTCCTCTGATGTTTTTGAAAAATTTCAATTTCAGTCAGATAAGGTGTGGGGGAAGGCTGAGAATTCTGCAAGACTGGAAAATAATTTCCTGTTGTGTTCTTCTATACTCTTGATTCAGATGCCTGGCAATTAGGAAGCAATGTGGTTACACAAATTAAGACAAGAGAGAATCAACCCATAAAATCAAAATGGAAATGCAATGAGCCAGGTAAAATTTAGTCACACAACATAAAAGGTATGCAATGTAGTCCCAGACTGACTTGTCTGAACAGGGAAAATCATTTCTGGGATCCCTTTGAATCAGCATTGTTGGAGTGGTTCCTGAAGTTGTTACTGGGCTTTCTTAGTCCTGCCTGCTTAACAGCAGGAAGGGCCATAATGCAAGCTCAGTTGTCTGAGGTCTGTTGGGATTTCCAAACTTGTGACCGTGTTCACAGGGGTTTTTGGATGAGGGAAGAGACAAGGACCTGACTCCATGTTTCAGAAGGCTTGATTTATTATTTTATGATATATATTACATTAAAACTATACTAAAAGAATAGAAGAAAGGATCTCATTAGAAGGCTAGCTAAGAATAGAATAAGAAAGAATGATAACAAAGGCAGCTGTCTCAGACTCTCTGTCTGAGCCACCTGGGCTGTGATTGGCCATTAATTAGAAACAATCAACATGGACCAATCAAAAATCCACCTGTTGCATTCCACAGCAGCAGATAATCAATGTTTACATTTTGTTCCTGAGGCCTCCCAGATTCTCAGGAGCAAAAATCCTAAGGAAAGGATTTTTCATAAAAGATATCTACGACACCAAACCATGGACTCTTTCTCACTCCTGAAGTTCTGGTTAGTAGATTAATGCAGATAATCCACAGCCAGTGGAACTGATGAAGCTGGGTTTCTTATAGGTCTGTGCAGTATATGTGAATTAAGCATATCCTTCAGAATACTCTCACCACACTCAGCACAGCCTCACGGCCCTTTGCCTCACTGCAGGGTTACCTGTTGTCCTCCTAGCTTCCCCTGCGCTGAACGCTGCCCCCTCCTGAAGCACTGTGCCCTCTCCTCACACCACAGCAGGTCCCCAGCCTGCTGGTGCTAACACAGTTCTTCCCACACCACCACTTCACATAAGTCCAAGCTATTTTTCCTGCTTTTAGCTGTATAAAATAGCTGTATTTAACCTGATAAAATGTGGATGATAACTGGCCAGTCAGGACATGCCTGCTGATTGCCCAGCTAGATGCTGCTGAAAGCATCATGTTGCATTCTCTCTGTCCTTACCTCAGAGGAAGCACCAGTAAGGTCTCTCTTCTTTAATCAGCATCTATATTTCAGTGTAGACATTTGTTGTATTTGACATCTCTAACCATCTGCTTTAATGGGCTGAAATTGGTCAGGGAGCACCACAAATAATGAGAAATTACTGGGACAGGATGGAGGGGAAATGACTGCCAAAAGAAGAAACAAAGAGTGTAATTTTGTAAACTTCACATCCTTGGAAAGATAGGCTAGAAAATAAAGTGAGTATGCCTCAAAACAGACAAAACTAATTCTACTGTATCTTCACAGTTTAGGAATGATTCTTTGGCTTTGATACAGGAGCCCTGCAACAGAAAACAAAAATTTAGGGTGCCAATAGCTTATTTGGAAATGAAAATGAGGGCTGAGGGCAGATCCCTTGTGCATTTTTTTATATTTATGGAAGGATATTCAAGTGAACCTGCTGCCAACACTGCAATTCACTACTGTGTGATATTATTTGAAATGTGTCATTAAAGCAACTGATTTTTCTGTAAGGTTGAAAAAAGGAAGTTTATTTGCCACAGGAGCCACAAAAGCCAAATACGAGGTTGTGTCTTCAGGGATAGCTCAGGGTAAAGTGTACTGGATAATCTCCTACTTCCAGGAGCATCCCTTGGAGGTGGTTGGTCTCTGACACACTGTGCTCTTCTTCTTCCCCTTGAATACAGCACAGGAAAAATCATCATAAACATCTGAACCTGGTAGGTCTTGTCTTACACACATGGGAAGGAAATCAGGAGATCTTGCTGTTGCACAGCAGCTGGAGCCCAGGCTAACAAGTGCTTCTAAGGTCGGGAAGAAGTGTGGGTGAGAGCTAGGACAAGTTATGACAAAACAGTTTAATATATGCTAATAAAGATGTTCTACAACATTTCAAGTTACATCCATATTTTCACCTGAAACTAAAGAATCTAATTTTCCATTGTAAGTGAAACCCAAGGATAATTTCACCATTTTACTGTGCTGAATGATGCTGAATGATTACATCTCCCTTTTCCTTTAGGATTTCTTTTCCTTCTTTGTGTATTTTACTTTCTGCTGTCTATTCATGATCTGAGCAAAACTCTGACATGCGAATTTAAGGGATGGTTTTCCTGTTCCTTATTCTTCTATCTTCTTCTAGAGCTGAGAAACCATATTAAAAGATTTGCATTTAGAAACTAGAACATCCCTTTGACTGTGAATGCATAACATAAACTTGGCACTCCTGCTTTCATTTATACTGTGACTGAAGAAAATTTCTGCCCTTACTGTGAACCTTATGGATGTTAAGGGAGCTCTTTAGTGCTCTTTTAAAAAAAAGTCTTTTGTAACAACTTGAAATAGTCAAATGGTCAAAATATTGCTGTAAGATTTATTGCCATATACAAAAGGAAGAAAACATTTCAAAAATAAAAACTATCACTTGGCTTGCAGAGAAACAGATGGGCATGAATTACACAACTAACTAGAATGAAAAATAGACCCCAAAGTGAATTAAATGCTGGTGGGATGAAAATGAAGTTTTTTTTTTTTTTTTTTTTCTGAAGTGAGAAAACAGTCCTACTTATAATGGAAAATTATTCACTCTGTACTGCAGTGTAAGACAAAACCTATCACACTAGAATAAGATATTACTAGACTGAAAAAAAGACATGGCCTCACCAGTAGAATGGACTGTCTCACAGAAGGGAGAGCTACAAATAAAATTTAAACCTAGGCAGTTTTGGAGAAAAAGAGAATGCTTTCAGTATTTACATATTTAAAACTTTTGCTGAATACATAGAGCAAGCAAAATGAGTTCTTTCAGTTTGTGCTATAGTTAATTTTTTTTATTTTATTGTAAACTTGTTATGAGACTTCATTACATTTTTGTCTCCATAGATCTTTCTGTTATCAGTAACTACAGTTGAGTTTTCAAAGTGTCAGATGTTCCTATAGAATCTATCACTTCATCTTTGGCTTTCAAAGGGCAAGTGCTGTAATAAAATTGAAATTGCCAAATATCAGTTAATTCCCACAGTAATTATTTAAGTATTATTTATATCACTGTAACCCAGAGAGGTCTCAACTGAGACTAAAATAGATATTGTGCTAGATATTATCTAAGACTAAGTTTAATATTCTAAACCATATTAATCTAGCTCAATAGAGAATGGGTTACTTTATAAAGCATCTGCTATGCTGCAATAATCAGACTTCTGTAAGAGTACAGAGAAAGGTCTAATTGTTCAATGTGCTTGGGGCAGATGAGCTGCTAAGTTTCCAATGAACTGCAGGAAAATCTTTATTTTGTTTCTGGGCAGGCAGCTGGTGTAGTGCTGACCAGCAAATTGTCAGCTGTACTCTTCTACCCATTGGTGAGCACACTTGATTTTTAGAAACTTACAATATTGATATTTAGCTCTCATATATTGACTTGGGGATGATACAGATTATTACTGACATTAATTTTAAAGAACAGCACAAATTAACAAGAGTCTTTGTTCAAAGGGGTTTTATAGTCTAAGTAAAGATATACAGATGTACTTGGAGAAATTAAATATCTTCTTTTTTTACCAGATGAGGAACATGAAGATTAAGAATTAAAATCTCTTTCTATGCAGGTCAATGGGAATTTTGCCAGTAACAGCAACTGGATTAGGCTTTTACCCACATGGATAATACTGCAGTGGTACAGTAGAGACAGGAACTGAGTGCAGGTTAGCTGAATTCTGGAACAGCAAAGGGAGTGTGGGAACACTTGTTTTGATTGGAGTTTGGTAGGCACGTCAGCTCTGTACTGCACTGTACAGCACGGAATTACATTTATGCATCAGTGCATACAACTGCCTCTGTCCCAGAACTGATACCTAGAACTTGGCAAAGTGCCCTGGGGAAGGTGTATCTGCTTCAGGAGGACCAGACTACCATTTTAATGATCACTCCAGCAATTTCATCAGGATACAAACTGCAAAGCATTTTTTACCATCTGGTTCTAATCAATCTTTGTGTGGCACCATGCCTACCATACACAGGTTCCCTGCTCTAAAATGTCATGTTACTGCACAGTGGCTACTCACTCAGTCACTGTGCCCTCACAATGTCATGCAGTGCCTGGGGGAGCCTTATAAATGTATGTGCTACTGGGAGGAGCATGGTGTTTTTCATGGTCTTCACTTCATTACAGAGGGTTGTGGTGGATTTATACACATTGCCTACATTTTAACATCATTTGAGCATCACAGAAGCCATTTTTTTAGCAGAAGAATGACCACTGCCCTGTGACACACAGCTTAGGATGGGGAATGAAGAGCAGCAGGACACAGTACTGATAGAGGGAGAGGTGATGCTAGTGGAGTCACATTATTCACCTTTTCTGGGCAGACTTTTTATTTTTACAGGGTACCATATGGTTAATGCTAAAAGTTAAAGAAAAGAAGTTTCCTTATAAAGATGCAGGCTATACACTGTGTTTGTCTATGAGTGTTACAAGCATAACAGAGGTTAGAATTTTGTCTTAGAGCCCCTTAGTCAAGATTCCAATAAAATAATCACCCAACTCAAATGTGTAAAATCTAATCTTCATTGAATTTCAAGTACTGTAGACTGAGAAATGGAAAGAGAAACCTCAAAACTGCAGAGCAGTCACCTATGTGTAAGACAAAGGGCTAAATGGATGCTTTTTGAGAAGGGGAAGCATAAATAGGAACAACACATAATATGCAGAGAACTATCCTTTTTGCTAGTAGAGTTGTACATCTAATCAGTCTATAAATAGTGAACCTCACAAATGTTTGAAACTCTCAGCAGAGTGATTTCAAACTTTCATTTCCACAAAGGCTGTTTATGGCCCCTTATACACAACATTTAAAAGGTGTATAAAAATTATGCTCTGAATATACCCAGTTAAAAAATTTGATTCCACAAGATGAAAAATCCCCTCCAAGATTATGATGCTTAAAATTCCTTGTAAAGGACCCACTATGGCCTGAGGTGTCATATTGTAAAATGTCTGCTGAAATAACTGGGATTAGGGTAGTATGAAACAGAGGTAACTGAAAATGTATGAAAAGAAATACTAGAGGTTTTCTTCATACAAGTGAATTTCAGATGCAGGAAATGTTCATAGACTTTTCTCTGTCCCCAGATAAATTTATTTTAATAAGATAAATTAACTGAGCACTGCTTATACATAGCCCTTGCAGGGCTGTGCACAAAGCTGTTCATTGTATTCAGAAAAGAGCAGGATATTTTTGTAGGCCAGACATGTTTGCTTTATTCCCCCCAGTACTCTTTTCTCTGGGGCTCTTTCCCCCTGGTCTCATTGCCCTCTTTGTTCATCTGAGCTGCCAGATGCTTCTTCCAGAGCCTGCCCTGGACCTGCCGAGCACCCTGAGGTGGTGGCCTCTCATCTGTCACCATCTGATGCCTCTCTTGCTCCACTGTGGCCATGACTCTGATTGTAGCACACATCCCATGTGCTTGTAGCTTACAATTCATGTGAATAGGGGGGTTCTGGACAAAAGGTCTCCTGTCTTCAAGTCATGTTTGTCTTAACCATTTTAGGATACTTTGCTCTATCAGGATGGTGTTGCAGTGCAGATCAGATTTAATCTGGGGTAAATACATAGAAAAGACTTTACAAAATCAGTTCTTGCTAATGGCCCTGCAGAGGAGTGCTATGGAATACATTTTCTATTTTACTCTCAGCAAAGTGGTCAGCTCCAAGGGGATATTTTCCTTTGTGTTCTGGCTTCCTTTTCCAGTGAGAANAAGACTTCTGAGGTAGTTTTTGAATTCCAGGAGCAACCAACCTCATCCTGTATTTGCATCATTTGACTACATGATTCTGATGCACTTGCTACATGAAGTGGCACACTTTATTCTGAAAAAGACCAAAACCAATAACACTCTTTGACCCACTACAGGGCTTCTTGAAGAAGAAAGTGCCTAGAAATGTATGGTTGTCTGAATAAATTTCTTAAGATTATGAAACTACCTTGCACATGTCAAGCACTATGTAAATATTGCAACAAAAAATATGAATCCCCAGAAAGACTTAGCACATGTAGAAGTAGTCAGTGACAGTTCATGGTGGGAGCAGTTATATCCTTCCCATTCACAAAGTAGCTATTGGGAACATCTGAGCAGGGAATCTGTGCAGTGAAACACAGCCTGTCTGGTCTGTTATTTGAAATGCACTGTTTAGTATTCTTGTGAAAATGAAACTCCAGGGAAACTAAGTACATAGCACCCACTTCACAGGCTTCCTAAGTGTTTTCACATTCAACAAAGCCACTTTTGTTTCTCCCAATATCTTGACTTATAGCAGCCTTTCCCTAAGCATCTAAAGTGTTATGGAAAGAGCAGAACTCAGGCAGAGGTGATCTCCAACTGGAGGAACAGAGGAGGAGGGAATGTATTGTTCTGCAGGTACCCCCCAGGGATTAGTCTATTAACAAAAGCCTGACATTGAAATTTCCAATTACCATTCCAGCAAAATCTGAATATGAAAGATAGCTGTAGATTAGCTGAATAAGTGACGTTTCTATGCCTATTGTTTCACAATGTTAAATTTCTGGTAGCTAGGTTAATGTAAGAAAATCTGCTACAAGCCATTCAATAGCTCTTGTAGCAAATACAGTTAAATTTGCTGTTTACACTATGTATGCATGCAAAAATGTATTTCTCACATTTTTTGTTTGGTTCTTTGATATATTTCTCTTTTCCATTATGTACTTGCATCCCAAAATATTTCAAACATGTCCATTTGTAAATGTAACTATAAATAAAGGGTATATGCCTATTACATTTGCAGTGCATATGTAAAGTTAATTTTAAAGCACCAAACAGGAGAAAAACCCCTAGCACATACTGATAGCCACAGGAGTTGTGCAAATACATGAATGCTAAACCTCAAAAATAAAAAGCTCTCTCTTTCCTCATAAACTTTCCTAGTTGCAATTTTCTAGTGTATGTAGCATTTGACTGGGCATTTGACCAGTCATCCTGGCATTTGACCAAGCAACGGCACTGGATTTGGTCCTGAAAGTGACAGGCAAAACGCACTGGGTTGCAAAAGCAGGCAAACAACATCTGCAGTCAAGGATCCCTCCCAGTGCTCACCACTCTCCTTCTGGCTTCACATCTCCCATGACTGTTGACGTTTCAGAAGGCTGAGCTGTGGCAACTTTAGAGCAGATTTGGCATCCACAGTTCACGTGTGAGGGCACCAAAAGGCCAGCACTGTTTGAAAGTGGGACTTTTGTCTGCCACCAGAGCCAGC